>JAANSK020275203.1:0-11353 GCA_011763485.2 Isoetes engelmannii
GTACCCCTAGGCTAAGCTAGTGACGTGTCATGTCGGATACCGTATAAATACCCGTATACGAGCATGGAACGTCACATGCACAAAACTTAGAAAGAGCCCATGCATTGGCCATGAACCAGCAGAATCTGGATTCCTTCTACGCTGGTCTTAAACAAGCGTGATTTGGGACCGTTAGACTAGATATATAGAGAGGCGCCTTATTTTTGTCGAACCATTCCGGTTCAACCAGTCTTGAGCCTAGCTCAAGCCCTTGTATTCTGCTCTAATGTACCAAGTATTCCAGCATATTCTTTGCATATTTCTCGTATATTTCTTGCACATCTTCCTTTGTTTTCATGTAGGTTCATGACAGAAGCAAGCATCAAGATGCTGCTTCAAGTTATGGTGATCCTCTTCAATTCGTGCATTTATATACATGTGCTCCTCCACATTCCACAGGAAAAACCGCTAAACTCGCTTGTCCTTCCAGTAGGGTTTGAGGTGCTAGAGATCCGTTGCCATGGTATAAGCAAGATGATATGGCGGCTGAGTGTTGTCCCTTAAGTAGGTAACAAACCTCAGAAGAATCTGATATAAGACTGCAGATTTGACCCCAAGTGCCCGAGCTAGAAAGGCTTTCTGCACTTGCTCCAAGTCATTCTAGGTGGCAAGGGATGCCAGTGGGCCCTAGAGATCGACCCCATTTAGAAGAACATACTCCACCAAGACCCTGAACTGTTGTTCTACATTGCATATAGTGCCTCTCATCCAGTGTTACTCATAGCCGGATAAGAGCATCCCGAAATGTGGTAGAAGGAAACTTCACTCCCAAATACTTGCAGGTGGATGCCACCTCCACATTTGACCCTGATAGGTGCAGGAAAGAGGCCTTGTTTGACGAAAGATGAGATGAGCAATAGTACCTTAGTCTTAGCCAAATTACCTCACATTCCAATGGTCTGGTAGAAAATATTCAGGGCATCTAGATGCTGCTATATGTCAGCCGGAGTGTAAGCTAAAAGGTCCAGATCGTCGGCATATATGAGCTGCCTCATGATTTGGTGCGCGAGCTGAGCTCTGCCACCGCCATGCTCAACAAGCCAACCTTATAAATGATTAATATAGAGGCCAAATAGTGTTTGAGAGAATGGGCAGCTCTGTAAGAAATCGCAACTGATTAATCTCTCCCACAACCTTTCCCAAGATGTCGAAAGTGTTCGCAAAATTGACAAAGCAGCAATACAGGTCATGCCGTCGATTCTTACTATCTTCAATCAAGGTCCGCAATGTAGGAATACGATCAATGATGGAGTGTCGGGGGCCTGAATCCTGCATGTGTGAGGGTCTGCACCTTTGTTCCTCCTCCCACATCATGAACTGTTGTTCAATAATGCTAATCAAGAGTTTTATAAACAGCGAGCTGACCTTGAATATCACAAAAAATGGTTCGGCGCGTAAAACGTATATTTGTACGCCTTTCATCCAAGGTTTTTCTATGATTCCTTTGTTGTATTCAGCGTGACATACTGTTCAGTATTTCTAGAGTGCGCAATACATTTGCATGTCTGTTAATTATTATTCTCAAAGGTTGCACCCATGTATGTATTTTTTTTATGTAGTAATCTTACGGTAGAAATACAGTGTTTTTGCATGCAGGCAACGGGAGCAATTGCTTTAGTTCCTCCACTACAGATCAGTAGAGATGTTATTGTAGTGGACAATAAAGGAGGTGGACTTGCAGCAAAGTTGAAGCGAAAGATGCTTGAGAAAAAGTTTGAAGGGAAAAGAAATGGAAGTGATTTTTTTAAACAAAGTATCGGTGTGGGGGAAGATGATACTGATTTGGTAAGGACCAATGGGTGTACTCTTACCATTTAGTTTATTGCACAAATTGATTGGATTGTTGCAGGGGCTTGGGAGCAATGCGGAGGGAAAAGATTACTATGCAAAGCAGGTAGTGCAGGCTCTATTGCGACTTAACACGTTGCTGTGGAGACTTTATATAGTACGAAATCAGGTATGTTGTCAGTTTTGTGCCTAGTGGACATGCCTAGGTTCAAATCCTGCATATGTTTACTTACAACTATTGTTATTTGGCTCTGAATTGAGAATGCTCCTATGGAGCCAATGCGATAATAAAGCTTGTTATTGTGCAAATTAAATTGAATGTTTCCTTGCCATTGGCGGGACACTGTAAGCCCTGGCGACCCTTGCCTTTGTGATTACTAGCATCAAGCCCATTTGTGGGGGTTTTGCAACTCGAACCCCGAGAGGATCATAGAGTTGTTGCAGGTATTATACCCATTGCTCAGAAGTGATGTTCCTCATAGGCTGCAGAGGCTTCTTTAGTATTCTTCGCCATAATGTCCGGGAATGACGGTCCAGGAGATAAAACTTTTTCCACTGATGCTCCACAATGTAGCTGGCTTTCTTTCCCTTGAGAAAAGTGAGGAACTGTTTGATACCATGCTGGTGCAAAGCAGGGTCGGTGAGATGTGGGAGCCAGCATTTAGGTTCTTTACATTCATTATCAAACCACAAGAATGAAACGTTTCTGCAAAGAAGTTTTGGATGGCTTTACCTTTGGTTCTTGCACAAAAATATAAAATCATAAGCTAGATCCATAGACAATAGAAATTTAGGAAGAAACATAATATAAAGTGCATGGAAAAGAATCTCACATAATAGAAATACATGTTTGTTTTATGTCTATATGTTTGAAGGTGCAATACTGCTTTGTTCAAAGTTTCATATGCAATAATAATTGCCATATCACATCATTCTATATGGCTCATAGACTCTAATGTTTCTCATTAGTTGAAGTGACCCCAGGGTCTTGTACTCAATGTATTTCTGGTTAGCTTAATCAGTGTGTGCATAATTGCAATCAAAGTTTGATTTTGTCACTCATACCCAAGACAACACCAAATAGCACGCAATCTTTTCTTGGTGGCTTAAGTTGTTTGCATCATAAATAAATTTGAAGACAGGAATTCCCAATCCTGACATAAAAGAAGGTATGAAGCCTAGCATAGGTGTGAATTATGCAGAAGAAGAACACAAGTAGATGTTAAAAATCCCTAGGACCAGATTCTCCACTAGAAGTCAACAAGAAATAACATTGATATGAAACCACTAGATGGTGATGCGTTATCATCTTCTCCAGCATTAGGTTCAAATGACCAAATTATTGGCTTTCTGCAAAACATCAGGTCTCCATTAAATACCCAAAACACGAGGTCTCACAATCAAAACCCAAAAAATACCAGGTCTCCTATTAAACCCCCAAAAGACTAGGTCTTCGGCTAGATCTGACCCAAAATACCAGGTTTCTCATTGAAGTGTAGGTCTCCCAGGCACCAAAAACACCAGGTCTGACATTAATCATCAATAACTAAGCCTTCCATTAGATCTGAACCAAAAATAGCAGGTCTTTGATTAGACTCCAAAAACACCAGTCTCCGAGGCCGAAACCTCAAAGGCACCAGGTCTTTTATTAAATTTCCAAAACATCCAGGTCTCCTATTAAACCCCAAAAAACATCAGCTCTCCGGTTAGATGTGACCCAAAAACACCAGGTCACCCATTAAACTCCAAAAACACAAGGTCTTCAATTAGATCGCTAGCGTCAAAATCCATAACAAATTGGGAATTGCTCCCTTTAATAACAGCAATTGAAAAAGACATGAGAATCTACCGCATGTAAATATGTGAGAATCTATGGCATGTATATAGGGGAGGGTATCCACATTTCACGCATTTAAGGGCCAATTGGCCAAATATGGTTCGCACCTGGTTGGATTGGCTCGAGTAGGCGACCATTGGATTCTACTCGAGGTGGACAATCTAAAGCTAAAAGAAATCCCTGCCAAAAATCGTAGATTGGCTGCAGAAACAATCCCCAAACATAGCGGGGTCCATGAGGCCCCGCCGTGCATGGGGGCAATTACATGGACTTTCCATCCCTGCGGGCGCACCAATGGACACTTATCGCATATAAGAGGGCCCCGATATTGAGGATCTTATAGGTCTATATCCGTAGATTTGGCCATATGAGTCGTGGTCACAAGTTCCTTCCTTCGCCCGCTGTTCAACACTCAACACGCTTTGGAGGACCTACCCTGTCCCTTCCCTTTACCATTATCTGCGTTAATCGTTCCGTAAAGTAAAGGGATTGGTCCCAAATCAGATGGGCTCTTGGATTAGTGAAGCAAGGATTATGCAGAGTATTCATTTGCAATGCTGCAGAGGCATCAAACAATGATGATCCTTCCATTTCAAATTATATCCATTACTTCTTGGGCCTTCAATCTTCCTCTTTAAGCCAGCTCTTGCATTTTATGAGCTACCAAGTCAATTCTCTTGCTTTTGTGCCTCATTGATTGGCAGTTTGCATCAGATAAGATTCAAGCTCTTCATAATCTTGCATTTAATATAACAAAGACTGTTTTTTTACGCCGATCTAACTACGTGTCACATGCATCAATACCCAACCATGGCGGATCGTAATCGTACGAAGTTCTCGCCTTTACTTCGTGGGACGGTTCTCTGGAGAAGCACATTCTCCTTGCTCAACAAACAGCCCAGGCCCCAAGCTTCTTCTTCCAACACCATCTCAAACTGTACCGAGCTCCCAGCTGCATTGTCTTCCGCAACTTCTTGGTGACCCAGGCCGAGGTCGACCATGCTGGTTCTACTACCCTAGATCTCACATGCAGCCCAGAGGTAGAGGGCGCTCTGGTAATTGCATGCGATGGTGCTCAGGTGCATTGCAAGGTTGTGTTTCAAAAGGGGGAGGGGGGGGGGGTTGTTGTGATTTTCCTGAAGAAGAAGGACTGAGCCACCCCTTTTCTTTTTCTGTTGTCATGTTGCTAAGACAAAGGGTCGCGCCAGGCAGTGTACATTTCCCCCCATATGTCACCCTTGTACGCCTTTCTTTGTGACACTAATATACTTATTTATTCTAGGATCCCTACTCTTGTTGTCTTTTCATTAATCTTCACTCATTTAAGTTCCCGTTGTGTTAATGCATGATTGCGTTCTTAATGTATTCTGCTCTAAATTGGACTGTTAAGGATTAAGCGTAATGTATTATGTTTTGGAATTCAGTTAGTAAAAGATTCAGTGTTTCCCTAATGTGCAAGGGTATGTCTGGGCTATCTCCCCCAGCCAAGCTTTCGCAAACCTGACATCCATTTCCTTGGAGATTATATCATAGTCTACTCCACCCTCCACCACTCCTCTAATCACCCTAGCCTTGTCGATTACCACTACATCCTCCATACCCATATATACATTCATATACCTGACCCAAGATTGTGTATTCGTCCTCATCTCATTACCTACAAACTCCTTGTCCTCAAGCAACCTTGTCAGGTTTGTTTCCATCACCTTGTGGACAGGCAGATTCCACCTCTTGCAAGGTTATGAGATTGTTGTCCCTTTGTTTGGAATTAACAAGGTGACCTCTCCAATGACCTGCATTTGGCGCACAAAAAAGAGTCTTTTAAAGTTTCGGCTAAAAATACCTTAAATTTTGCCACTTTTAGGGGGTCAATTAAAAAAAAATGGCCCTCACTTTACAATTGTGTGACCCATTTTAGGGCTCAAAATTATAGATAAATTTTCATTTTCTTAATTTTGCACCCCCAAACTAGGTGTAAAATTAGAATCACATTTTGGTGAATTTGGGACACACCTGGAAACTGGCAAAATTGAAGAACCACTAGAATCTTGACAAAAAATAGGCTAAAACGTGCAAATCTTGGCGTATCCATTTGTTATTACCTGCACGCATAGGCAAGCAACACACGCATAGGCAAGCAACAAAGTTACAAAATGTTACAAAGTTACGTGATTTTGTTGGCCTGTGGAATTAGTATTTGATCTGCCAGGCAGATGATCTGGCACCCAGCAAGCAGATCTTTATCTAGCCTATACATGCATAGAGCACAAGGATTTGGAGGATGTATCTTTGCACACATGACATGTCTAGTTCAGTGAATTTTATCACTTAAAAAAAAGGAGGGAGGGGGGGGGGGGAAGGTAGGTTGAGCCCATGTGCGCACAGGCACAACCTCTTTCATCTTGAAGAACAAACTGGTTTACAGTGGTTTCCTGTAAGACAAATGAAGGCACTATTAGATGTCGATCCAAAAATACAGCTTTGCTGGGCGAGAGGAAAATTGTGAACTTGCCTAGAATTGTAGTAGACCTTCCAACAATAACTCAGAAGGACACAAATATAACGCATAATTAGAAAGCATTATAAAGCACTTGAACAGGGCATATGTCCACTTGAACATATCCATTATAACTCCATTTTCCATGCTCTATTGCAAATGTATTCCGTTTTACTAGTCTTGTTATGCCACTTCCCTTGTATGTGCTCCACATGTAATAGCCTCCACCTGATTTGTTAACAAATTAACCTATGATTCAAGGTCAGAATTACTTGAACTCAATCTGTATATGCCCAAAGGATGATATTGATCAGAGTAGGGGAGGGTCACCAATGATAGTGCCAAACCTATTTGCAGATGCAGAAAACCCATTGGCACACTTGGCATAATTCTTGCTTGGATTTCAAAACGGAAGAGGACAATTTTTAGGGTTTCTATTAAAGGCTCCGCAAAGGACCACAGAGGGCTCCTTGTAGCTTCAAAAATCTGCCACAATCGGCAAGGAGTTGCGCGAGATCATTCCATTTCGAGGGAGGGAGGGAGGTATATTTAAAAGTTCAATATATGTTAGAAATACTGCTTGTAAAATCCTGAGTTTGAGATGTTTGCCTGAATATACACTAGGTAGTGGACTTTGGGGAATTTTGCTGCATAGAAAGGCAAAAGTCGCACATGATTTGTTGTTTTTGTTAACATGTATGTGGCTTCCATTTCCATTGCTCCGTTTATTAGCTCTAATTGGACTTGGATTGTATAGATGTAACATTGCTTCACTCAAGTTTTAGTCTAGTTAATTATGGTGTTAATTTGTTAGTTCATGCTTTCAGGTTGGGAAATATGTGGAAGTGGACCATCCAGAACTTGTTTGGCTCATTGCTTTCTCCTAGGTACCCAATAGGGCTTGCAACTTAATTAGAATTAATTTATTATGATGGTTTCGTCTAATCTTATGCTCTGTTTTTGTTGTTCACAATAGTTCTTGAAGCATGTGAAGATAAAGAAGAAGATATCCATTTTTTAACGCTCTCTAGTTCTTTTCAGTGTTGCAATTATATGGGCTTATGCTCACATTTTAATAGTGAGTGGGGCATATGGACATGCAAACCAAAATTCTAAGCTTCATTGCCACACGGACCAGGCCAATTTTGTAGAGTTCGCTTCTTGGTAAATGCACAATATAATCTGCTCAGATAATGATGCATGTATTGTGTGGATGAGAAGCTTCATTTTTCCTGTAACAAGTCAAGAACCATTTTTATCATTTCCTTGTATTAACTTTCTTGGTATACTACCTTTCATATATTATGTTACCTAGGATCCGAATTCCATATCGACTAGAGTGGGGTGCTCCAATGTTCAATGCTGGCTACGTATTTGCCATGATGGCATCAGCGTATTTGCCCTGATGGCAGCAGGTTTTGCGTCCTAGGTTGAGGTATCCCTTTTTATCATAGAGCAAAAATGAAATATCGAACATACATTGTATTGGCTGTTGTTAACTACTCATGCATGCAGTGCACACCTACCATATATGGTGTCTCTAGATTTTCAAATGCAACTCCACCTTCTCCAAGCTTAGAAGCCTCTGATATGGTATCACATTCAATATGGCTGCCTATGAGATGAGGAAAAGAAGGCTTATGCAATTAAAGAGCAAAAGGCATTGTGAAGTGCATGAACCAGTTGAACTGCCTCTTTATGTGCATATGGCCAGAGCAGATTAATCTCTTGTAAATCTTGTAAGCATGCTTCAATTACTATGTTAATGTCTTTTATAAGTTATGTAAATTTATTTGTATGCTTGTAGGTTTGATGTCTTGGAAGTGCAGGTTATGACACTGTTGTCTCCTTGTGGGAGCAATCTCGTAGTTGCTCTTCAACCCAACAAATGGAATATGCACTTTGTTTGACCATTTTTATATTTTTCCAATGATGTTTGATAGTTTAGCTATTTTTGATGTACAATCAGATTGTTTTTGCTCTGCTTGTGATGTATAATAGTAAGAACTTTGTGGTTTTGCTTCAATACAAGATTGTTTAACAAATTTTGATCATGATACGCAAATCGACTTGGACCTGCCCCAGTCATCTGCCTCGTATAGTGGCCCTCGACCATCGGCCCCAGATGGCGCCCCAGTGATTGATGAGGTTCTTGAGGACAGGGCATTAAATTTACGAATTGTGGGCATCCCCGAGCCAAGCACAGGGACAGAGATTGAGGAGGCCGTGCAGTTCTTTACAGACACTATGCATGTCTCTTGCCTGGGGATTGAGGCAGCATATAGGGTTGGAGCTCAGAGGCCAGATCGGCCATGCCATATTCTGTTTTCAAACGCGGCAGGGCAGACTTCATGTGCTTCAGCATGGCAGCCATCTCAGGAACACCAGCTTCTCAGTACAGGAGGATCTTACGCCGCTTCAGTTTACCCATCGGAGAGCAGAGCTTTGTAAACTGCGCAAAGCGAGGTTGCAAAAGAAATGGGCGGTGTACAGGGGCGATGTTGCCATCATTCGTGATCAGTGGCCTCGGGATCCGTGGCTAGGATTTTCTTAGCTTTTACACTCACGTGTAAATAACAAACTGTAAGCATGTATATAGCCTGAATGTGTGTCGGGATGAGGGCGTCCTCCCTTTTTGGTTCTGTTATTTCTGGGAGTTCGGTCCCCTGTTCTGTCGTCACATGTCCGATTGGACGCTGCCTAGTGGCGTGATGTTAAGACTCTTTATCTTTAAAATTTTTTTTGGTTCTCTTTGATTTTGTCATTGTAGCCTTCAATGGGCTGCCTTGTATTCTAGGAGACTGCCACCTGAGCCCTGGTGGTACCACTACCCCCATCTCTTTTACACCTTATAATTTGAGGTGGCAATACTTAGTATCTTATTAGGCCTGCAATGTAGGTTATCTCGGTGGGCACACTGCCAGGTAGCATGCATAGCATTTGAGATGTATACATGGCTGTTATTCCCGTTATGCCCTTAAGTGAGTAGCCAAGGGACACCCTCCCCTAATGGGAAAATCTACTCATTAAATGTAAATAACATTAACTGGATCTTGAGCACAATCTGCAATAATTTGCAAGAAACTTACCATATAATTAGTTTCGTGCACATGAAGATGCGAGCCTACAATATGCAAACCTTTATACTAGCATTGTTAGTAACAAAGAAGCCAAGAAGCCTTCAATATATACTAGCCTTCAATATAGCTTTCAAGATATTTTGATAGCAATTAAGAAGCTTTCGAATGGAAGAGCGTGACCCCCGTAAATTTGAGCATGATCACTTTCTTTTGCATTGTCACAGAAGCACTCAATTTTACTACTCTAGTTTTTGTGACGACCATATCCTTTATAATATGCAATGGTCGTCATAGTTTCCATTAGAAAAAGACAGTTTTCAGAAATCACAGTTTAGGAGTAACAATGAACAACAATACTAATTCATGAAAATTATGTAAGCTATTTTGACATGGTCGCATGCATCCTTTAGAATTGTCATGCACTTTGTTTCTAATCACTATTTTCCATTGCAAGAAAACGAGACAATCAAATGCACAAATGGAGAAACTTACCTCCAAGAATTTTGCAGCACTTATGACCTCCAAAGAATGACATAAATTCCAAGCTAACATGCAGTCTCTTATGCTGGATCCATCTCTGAAAAACTGTGGATGCAAGTTTCTGATGCCAGATCAATCCTCAAAGATCTGCTCTAGTCTGTGATGCCATAATTTTTCCTCTTTTTCCCTTGTGAGTCAATGAGAAAAGAGGGATACATAGTTGTAGTAAGGGCAATTTGGTCATTTTCACGTATTCATTTAAGAGGGATACTATGGGATACATAGTTTTAAGGAAAAATTACCTAAATGCCCCTATATTTCGCGTATTTTACCAAAATAGCCTTTATATTTCAGTTGTTTCCTAAAATGCCCCTGGTCAACAAAATACCCCTGTATTATAGCATATTTACCTAAATGCCCCCCAATTTCCTACAAAATTACCAAAATGCCCCTCAAATGTACATTAGAATTTACTTAAATGCACGACAACTACGATGAAGTGAATGAAGATGTTACATTACTGTCAGTTGCTCGTCGTCAACCAAGACGTCCAAAGAAGAGATGCATCTGCACTGAGGATGGTAGCTCACAAAAGAGGCCATTACGATGTAAGAATTGCCAAGAGGTTGGGCATAACCGTAGCAGTTGTCGTGCACCACCATCATGAGATGTTATATGGAATACTTTCAAAAGTGTTTATTTATGTCATTGGTTCAAAATGTATATTCTAGTGATCAATTCTATGAAAAGGGCACCCTATATCAAAGTTATTTGCTAATGTGTCCATTTGTATGATGCGAGGGCATTTAAGTAAATTCTAATGTATTTGAGGGGCATTTTGATAATTTCGTAAGAAATTGGGGGGCATTTAGGCAAATATGCTATAATACAGTGGTATTTTGTTGACTAGAGGTATTTTGAGAAGTAATTGAATTACAAGGGCTATTTTGGTAAAATACACAAACAAAATATAGGGACATTTAGGTAATTTTCTCTAGTTCTAATAAGGGCGGGTTCACACCATAGGGTTAAATTTAGTTAAGTTAAAAAAGTTAACTTAAAGTAGGTTCACACCTAAATTTGTTAAGGTTTCGGTTAAAATGAAGGGGTTAAATTTTAACTGTACCAATTAGCTTAAAATTTAATTTAACGATTGTTTAGATCTATTTCAGTTATGTTAAAAATTAAATGTTTGCTTAACAGCCTCCTAATTTAACATTGAAATTTATCCGGTGCTCCCTAGCACGGTTAAACTCTGTTAAAATTTCAAGAAATTCGACGGGAGAAAAATTGGACGGAAAATTAGGGCTTCCAAAAACGAACGATGGCGCTGAAGAAGGCACCGAAAATACCTCTTGATCCTGATCCGAGCGGGACGGCTGCCGAGGAGGTTACCCAAGACGTCATTCATACTCAGATCATGAGAACTCTGTACTGGCCAATAGATGCAGTTTAGCAGCTTAGGAAACATGTGAACTGCCTTTATGTTTAGAGTCCACGATATTTTTTTCTTAAATCCGCTGTGAGATGAATGGGGACACCTGCAGGCATCTGCAAGTGCAAAACCTTTTGGAGGAGAGCACAAGTTTTGCACCACATAACTTATGAAAATCATGAGTAGTATGAAGATCT
>JAANSK020275214.1:0-11353 GCA_011763485.2 Isoetes engelmannii
ACCCCTTCGACAGGAGCTGCTGTTTGGCGTCATAGTCCTCACAGAGTTCTGCCTCTCAGCAGTTCCCGAACCCAGACTCCAAACAGCAAGAGCCGCCACCATGCCCGCCATACCACCCTGAGAGGCAAAAGTGTCCAACCACACCTCCTGGCATTGCGCCGAAAACTCCACATCCTTCAAGAGCTGGGTGTTCAAACGAAACACCATCCTAGAGGGCCGAGGAATGACATCACCTCGCCCAGAGATCAACTGAGGATAATGGTCAGAGACCGAGGAGGCTAAGATATTCTGCCTGCGCAAAAAGGGGGCTCCTTCCAAGGCGAGGGGAGAAGCATAACACTGATCATGCCTCGCATACGCACGCCTGCCCCAATCTGCCGATTACAAAAGGCGAAAGACAAATCAGCAGGCACCTTCACCATAGCCACATCCTGCATGAGACGTGACCACTACTCTCTCTCAAAGCCCTGCACCACCTGCGTGCCAGGGCCAGTGTAGTTTGTCACTCTCTCCACCATGTTGAAGTCTCCTAAAAGCAGCCACGCAACCTGCAAACCCCCCAGGCTTCGCAGCTTATGCCTAATAGTGGCCCATAGTGTACCCCGTCGAGATGGCTGGTTCGGAGCATACACATTGACAATCCCCCACTCCTGACCACCCTCTAGCCACTTCACTATCGTCCAGTGACCAAACTTATCGCCTGCAGAGTACGTGACATGCACGTCCATCCTCTACGCAATCAAAGTACCCCCATTAGTCCTCTCTGAAGAAGAAGCAATGGCTGCAAACTGGCGGCCCACCATATTCAACAAACGAGAAATATCCCCCCTGTGACACTTATGCTCCTGAAGACAAACAATGTCAGGGCGCATCTGCCGCGATGCCAAAGAGATACGACCCCTTTTACTGCTAGAGGACCGAACCCCCCGCACATTCCAGCTCAAGATGGACCTGTTCATCCCGGAGAAGAAGGATGGGTCCCCACGCACCTGTCCACCGGGCCATCTAAATCCTCCAAACTACCATCCAGGGCCAGAGGGTTAATGGCACCAACCTGCTCCACCTCAGCGGCCCATGACATACGACGGGCACCCCCACCCAGCTACTGCTGCCTGGCCCGCTGCTTGGTCTCCCCCTTAGAAGGGGACCCGCCACTAGCATCCCTAATGTCACCAGGGTCCGCCTCCCCATGACCCCAACCACCCCCTGATGGAGCATGTAAAGGCCTACCACCACCATCCCAGGCCGTAGCATAGCCGCCACGGCCGCGGCCCCTCGCAAAGCCCCCCCGGCCCACAAAGCCACCACGACCCGTCACCGAACCACCACGACCCCTGGCAAGGCCCCCCAGGCCCCTGTCTGAACCCCTACGTCCTGCCATCCGAACAGGAGGGGGAGACCCCTGGTCCACATCATCACACCCTACGGCGCCATCCCCCAACATCTCCTCAACCTGCTCCACATGCACATCTCCAGCACTTGGAATGTCCCGAGCATCCGCAGCCACTCCTAACGTCTCCTCAGGATCATGAGGCAACTCTATAGAAGGAAACATACGCTGGATCTCAGCGCCATTCAGAAGCTTCAACCGAAAGAGAAAATGCCACGGCCCGCTCCGCACAAGAAGGGAAGTAGGCAGAGGCTGCAGGGTGGGCAGAGCTACACAGATCTTGGGAACCTGCACATAGAGTGTGCCACATGGACCCCCAAACCATTAGCCATAGACACAAGAAACTCGGGCACCATCATGTCTGGAGGGAGATTCTCAATCTGAAACCAACATGGGATCTTAACCGCAGTCAAAGAACAAGTGGACATGCCCGGAGTGTAATACTGGTAGAGCACATAAGCACCCCCTAGAGCGTCGACCCCTCGGCTCACCAATTGACGAACCGAGGATTCAGCTTCAAACATGATAATGAAGAAGTTATTGGGCAAGAACTTTAGTGATTGAAATCTGGGCAAGCCCAGCCGCTTCAGGTGACTGGCAAGCCACGCACTGAACCTCCAGGTGTCAAGAATGTAATCTATGAAGAACCCCAGTACCACAAATGAAACCAACTTCTCAATGGTCTGAACATGATACTCAATGTCGATCCACGGGTTCTCTGGAAGCAACTCTTTCAAATCATCCGCATGATGCTCATTCACAAATCTGAGGGCCTCCTCAACTCGGACTGTCCGCTGCTCCGGAGCCTTCCTCTTAATCCAATCAAAGAAGCCCGGGCATGTAACACGTGAAATCGTGTCCCTGCCTCGCCAAGCAGAGCGCACCGGATTGGGGACAACAGCCCTTGCATCCTGGAATGCATCCACAGCAACTCCAGGCAAAGCCACACCCTGAGGCTGCTGCTCCCTTGCCGGCTGTGTATCATCCACCAAATCCACAGCAGAGGGGTCCTGCACCAGCCCTCTCTCCCCAGGAATAGGGACTTCACAAACCACTTTGGAAGAAACTACACCAGCCACCCCTTTGAGAGGAACCTACAATTCTAGCCCCTGAATTACCACAACCAAACCCATCTATGGGTGCAGCAGGCCGGGCAGCAAACCCGGATTCTGAAGCACTGTGCTCCGGAGCCATCAAAGGAGCAGTCTCCAGGGGAGGCATGCTGGAAGGCAATGACGCTGGCGAAGCCGCATTGCCAAAACACAATCTAACACATTGAAATCAGATTGGAAAGACTCCACATACCGCTCAAGAGAAGGTGTTGCCAATATGCCCCGCATCTCGGTGAGAAGGCGCTTCCGATCCTCAACATCCTGGGTCTGCGCCAATCGATCGGTCTGCAACAAACCGGCCTGTGCAACATCTCTCATACGAGCTCTACCTTTGTCTTCTTCAACCAAACCAGCTTCAGATACCTCTGGGATATGTTCTACAGCCAGCATCCTTGCGTCTTGGGTTTGCACTGCTCCACCAATCTGCTGCAATCCGTCCTGCGCGACCTCTCCCACAACAGCTTGCTGCAACACGGCCTGTACACCCTCTCCCATATCCTGGGAAGGCTTGCCTCCCATACCCTGGGAGGGTAGGTCCAAAGCTTCCTCTATCCCCAAACGATCCAAACAACAATCCATCTGCATCGCATCCCCCTATGCATCCGGTGGTGACAACTCCACGCCTTGGGAAGGCAAATCCGGAGCCACAGAACCCGACAAAACACCTCCAAGTGCACGCCTCCGTGCCATCTCTTTGGGTTTTAAACCCAGGCTCCTCCCATCGAGTAATCCAGCAGCCCTGGGCTGCAATTCTGAGCGAGCTGGGGCCATGGCTGTACTCGGCTGAGTCGATCCTCACAGGCCGACCACCACCGCCTTAGCTATTTCCGCTTGCGTCTGTGCCATCCGCTTCAAAATCTCTTTTGCATAAAGTTGTTAACGTTTACTTGTTTATCTCAATGAATTAGCTTACTAGTTCTTGTGCGAGCTCGAATGAATTTGTATGCAGCTAACCCAAAGTCTCCCCTTCAATCACTCATGCTTAGCTGGAGATCTAATAAAACAAATTGGACTAACTTTGGAGCAGCAAATGCTATCGATGAGAAGGTAGATGGTTGAGATTAGAGTCTTTCTGGTAGAAACGACGAACATGGCCATATCTGATGAATAAAGTCGACACATCCAATGACAAGGAGCAACCACCAGCACCTCCAAGAGTAGCCACCACGAGCCAAGCAGTAATTACTAGAGTCATTGGTAGAACCAAGGTCTTGTTGATGAGCAATATTGTTGCCACTATAAAATGCTTTGGAGGAGCCGCATGAACGACCATCTTTTTTAAGGAATTTTGTGGAAGCTTTTGTATTTGACCTCCATGAATTCTTCTGTTATTAGTTTAGGTGGTGTGGAAGTGTTGGCTATTCCATCGTGTTTGTTTTCATTAGTTTGTGGTTTTGAGGGCTTGTGAGGTGATAGCAGCATGCCTCTTGATTATGCGTTCACTTGCATTAGTCCTTATAGATGTTTGTCTTCGATTTTGTGGTTGCTTTGGTGTTCTAATTTTAATGTTACAGAGAGGCATTTAATAGATTCAGATCAGCAGAACATGAGTCTAAGCACTATGTTTTCATTTTCCTCGTCCAATGGTTCCTAGGGGAGACCTACCTTACATTTAAAGCTTGAGAGAATATGTTTAGACTCTCGATATTATTTTGCATAAAAAAACGACACCCCGATCTAAATTCCGGGGTGGAAGTAGTGCTGATGAACACACCCCAAAATTTAGACCCGGTTGTCGTTCTTAACATGTGAAAGAAGGGCAACAAATGATTCAACTAGGTAAAAACGCTGGAACATAGGGTGAAACCACTGGAATGCCAGATAAAAACGCTGGAATTGTGGGCGAAATTGCGCGAATATCGGGTTGAATCAAGAATCAGTTGTTTCGTCCGTGACTTCAAAACAACTAAACATTCTTGAAAAGAAGATGTAACACGTGGCGCGTCGGTGATTTGCAGATGCGACCGAATCGTTGGTACCCTATTCTTATTATGTAATATTTTTCTTATCAGAATAGAATAGAATAGAATAGAATAGAATAGAATAGAATAGCATTTTTATCGTCCACAAGGACCAATTGGCCTTTGGGACCCATACAAAGAGAAAGCAGCAAGCGCATTACGGCCAGGAAGAAAAAAACCCCGCCATGAAGGATTCAAGGGAAAAACCTTTGCAGTAATGAACTTGCTGGTGTACTATACAAAAGATGTCATCAGAATCCGGAAGGGCGAGCCGACGCCGCTCGTCCATGATTTCCTGAAGGTACGACCCAAGAGATCCCACCACATCGATGCTCAACAAGAGATGCAGTGGCTGGTTCAGCACTATTAGTCGAGGATACCGCACCCTAATCTGTTCATATGAGGGGCAAGCTTGCAGAACATGATGCTCATCTTCAATGTCCCCTTCGCGGCAACACTGGCAAGTTCGTCCTCACGTGCTTCCTTTGCCCATCGCCCCGTTTCAATACGGAGGCGGTGCCCACCTGTGCGAATGGAGGCTATGAGCTTGCGCTTTTTCATGGGCAGTGAGGTGCGCAAGTACAGGTGTGGACACCGCTTGAGCGTGGGGTTCACGTGTTGCCTGTAGTGTGCCAGCTTGACCTGTATCAGAGCCTTGTCGTTCCACAACTTGCTAAGAAAATAGGCGTCCAAGTATGTCTTCAATTCCGCCTGCTCAGAAAACAGGCGTCCAAGTATGTCTTCAATTCCCCCTGCTCAGAGCCTCGTCGTCCCACAACTTGCTAAGGAAACAGGCATCCAAGTATGTCTTCAATTCCTCCTGCTCCTTCTTTGTGCGGACCCGTCCGCACCTGCGTGCCTGGACATGCCACTGGGAGAGCCACTGGGCCTGTTTGTCCTTCCAACAGGCCTTAAGGCGTTGCGGACCCATCGCGACTGCTAAAGCCACCTTAGGTAGTCGGTCATCCTCCATGCGAACTACCAAGTATAGGAGGTGGCGGCAGGCACATGGCTGCTCTCTGAAGTGGCAGGAAACCTGTTTCCTGGAGCAATATATGATATGGCACTGTGGACTTCACCCCGAGTGCTCGTGCCAAGAAAGCCTTCTGCACTTGTTCAAGGTCACCCCATGTGGTGGCGGATATGACCAGGTCCCAAACTTCCACCTCGTACAAGACCCAAACTTCCACCCCGTACAAGAGAACTGACTCAACCAAAGCTCTGAATAGGCGTGATTCATGATCCCAGAGGCATGTAAGGCCTTGGTTTCTTAATCCCAACAATACCATAAGAGCCCAAGGCCAAGATCTGCCCATAAATCAGCTGTGTTCCTCTTAAATTCACCCGAACGTCTATTGAATTCGGCAATGGCAATTTAAGTACACATGCCCTAACCAAACCCACGTGGAAAACCCACGTGGAACTATATCCACGTGGCCCCAACTGATCCTTAGGGACGTGAACCTGCATCAGCCGTCCACCACACGCGTGACGGCTACCGTGGCCACATCTTTTCCGTTGCACACACGAGGCAATATCTCCACATATTTCCCTCGTTCGTTTGTTTGTTTGTTTGATGCAGTCTGTGGGCTTGTTGTGGGCACAGAGTGACGACGTTTTTCTTGATGGGCACTTCGATCTGGAATGGATTATCGTGTTTTCTGCAAAATCTGCCATTCTTATCTCTTTCGCTGTGAGCCACCGGCGTCGCAGCAAAAACAGGTGCAGATTTGTCTCCCTTTCATCCATTCCCTTTAAGCTCATTAAAGGTCGTGGCTTCCCTTTTTGGCCCTTGCATTGTAGAGTTTTTGGGTTTGTACCGTTGCTTAGAGGGAGCCGTGTGCAAAAAGGGTCCAAATTTGAGGCACTTATGTCGGCCAATTTGGGGCTCATATATCGGAATCTTTGTGTTTTGCAGGTCACTTTCTGTTGCTGAAGCTCGAATTTTGGTTTATGGAATAGAAGCTCTGGGTCAATATGTTTCAGCAAGGTATGTTCACAATGATAGCCAGGTGTTATTAGGCTTTTGAAGGCTTATGTAGATGTTAGTCGAGCTCATTAAACCGTGAAGCAGAATTTTCTTGTGTCTAGCCGAGAATTTACAGGTTTAAACTAATTCTTAGGTAGATTTTCTTGGTGGTCAGTGTACTAATTATTACTACCATTATGGTAAGTTTAACAGGCATCTAAAAAAGCTTTTAAGCTTTTTAGTTTGAGTATATTCTTAAAGTAAGTATTGATTAGATTGACTTGATAATTACATGTATTTTATTATCTAGTCAACTGAGACATGCAACACTAAGATCAGCTAGCTGTTCCGAACTCTGGAAATAAGATTTCCCCTGCTGTAGCTATAGTATATGAACAATGTATATATGTCACTAGTGTGATTTAACTGTAGCTTTTCATGTCGTGAATTTTTGAATCTGAATTGCAGCAATTAGATATGAATTGCATACAACTGGTAGTTTATATGCTGGACAGGAGATATCCTTTAATGGTTGCTTGCGTTAGGAATTAAGTTTGATGCTTTTGCAAGAAAAGTTTTGATGCTGTGAGAAAATTCAAATCTTGCGGTAGAACATTTGATGTCTAATAAGATATGGGAAATTATGGTTCTGTCAATAACCCAAGTTGGGATCGTATGTGGTGGTCTAATTATATATGGACAGCGTGTTCCCATTATCATTAATCCATTTTTGAAGACTTTAGTGGCTGCCTCTTAATTTTCCAATTTCATTTCCAAATATGCCTTCTTGATAAATCCATTGGTCACAAATTCTTTCGGATAGAAATGTCTTTTTGGTGCTAGACATATTTTCTTGTCTTAGGAAACTTCAAAAGGTACTGCCAATTCTGCAGAAACATTATTGCTCAGCAATATCGAGGTTTCAAGTCTCTCAATCCCCCGGATGAAACCAGAATATATTATTAAAGTACATAACAGGTTCAGGGCACCAGTATAAAAAAAAAAAACCACACGACTGGGTGGTATGGTTGCTGATCCAAAATGCAAAACAAGTTTTTGTTCATTGTTTTCCTTGCAATTAGGAATAGTCATCATATGTCCCTTATGGGAATTAATTGGTCTCTTTTTATCCAGGTGGATCAAGGAAGGGGCCTGGGCGGCCTGGTGTTAAGACGGGCCCAAGAACGAAAACTGGTTTTCGTCCTACAGGATTAAATCTTGATGTTGGAGGTGTGAAAGAGAGCTTTCAGAATAGCGTGGTAGCAGATCGTTTTCAATGTGAGGTGGCCCGTCAGAATGGGGAGGCAAAGTTCTCTCAAGGTAATTGTTCTTTTCTCTAGGGGAAATTTGGAGATAAATGAGCTCTTTTTTGTAAGCTTTTTCATGTAGCACCTGCTTTTGTGCAGCAATACCAATGGAGGAGGATTTCAATGACGTAATTGCAAATGGTCTCTCACCTGCTGTATCTAATAGATTTGCAGCTTCTTGTGCCTCTATGGATAGTGGTAGTGGGGGTTCTCCTTCAAGAAGTGAGGTTGCATTGCTTACACCTGGTTCAAATGGCACAATGTCCAATGATCCAGATTCTGTCGACATGGTTGGGTGAGTGGGGAAAATTTTCTTTGCTTTCTTTTTATATCCTGAAAAACTTTAATTTTTCAAGTACTGACAGAAGAAAAAAGAAGCGTGGGAATCGCTCTACGGTTGGAGAGAAGGGTGGAAAAGGCTTGCGCCATTTCAGCATGAAAGGTATGGCAGTACAGCTCTATTCATGTGCTTTCTCCATATGGGCCCATTTCTATGCTCTGAATCTGCGTGTTTTGCAGTTTGTGAGAAAGTTGAGAGCAAGGTTCGGACCACATACAATGAGGCAAGTGCACTGATGCATATAATAATACCGTTAAAAGGAAAATAATAATTAAGATAAAACCGTTTCTTAACAACATGCTGACGACACTTACCAAACACAGGTTGCTGATGAATTGGTTGCAGAATTTACTGATCCGAACACCTTATTTGTATCTCCAGATCAGGTATTATTTGAATACTGTCTCTAAACTTGTGTAGCCCCCTATTCGATTTGTATTGATTTGTTATTTCAAATTAGCAACAATACGATGAGAAAAATATCAGAAGGCGTGTTTATGATGCCTTAAATGTTCTTATGGCTATGGACATTATTGCAAAAGAGAAGAAGGAGATTCAATGGAAAGGTCTTCCAAGTACTGGAGTCAATGATATTGAACAATTAAAGGTAACTCTGTTAGGAAAGCAACTACTTGAACAATCACTTCTATTTTATTTTTTTAAACTAGAAAGCTTTTGCAGGATGAGCGTCTTCGAGTTCAATCCAGGATTGACAAGAAGAAGAAGTATTTAGATGAATTGCAGGAACAGGTATAAATCTTGTTAGTTCTAATTTCTGTCTTTATTCTGTAATCCCTTGCAGCTTATGATTGTTATTATGCCCGTTTATAAAGATTCAGGGAATTCAAAACCTTGTTCAGCGGAATGAAACTGCATACAATAGTACTGGGAGTCTTCCTTCTGTTGGTGTAGACCTTCCTTTCATTATTGTTCAGGTGCGGAGCTTCTCACCATTTTAATTATAAAATAATTGACGTAATCATTTTCAGAGAGAAGAACTGAAGTGATCATTGTAATGTACATATGAAGGAAGAAAAATTGATTTCTGAGAGTATTCTGTTGATTGCAGACACGGCCACAAGCTACTGTAGAGGTTGAAATATCTGAAGATATGCAGCTTGTTCACTTCGATTTCAACAGGTACGTCTTCAGATATCCGCCTACAAAGACTTTATATTAGCAAGGATTTCGTCTGTTTTAATTTGTGTTTCTTTCTGAAATAACTTTTTTTCAGCTCGCCATTTGAGCTCCATGATGACGCTGCAGTGTTGAAGGCTATGAGACTTTCTCAGTCTAATAACTGGGATAATCATCCCGGATCAAACATGTCAATTGGTGCCATGGCATCACCATCTTCTAATTTATATCAATGGTCCATACATCCGCATTGTGTGGGCACTACTGCTTCCATACCTCACGTCTTTGCTCGTGGCTTGAAGCCTGCTGGTTCACCACCATTGCCTGGCATTTTGAAGGCCCGTGTTAAGCATGAAAACACATGATTCTGGAGGTTTTGTTTGAATAGATTGAAGGCTCTTTTTTTTGCCATTTCGCTAGGTTGTTAACCTTGTATGTCCACTTCCTCAGTGACACGCAGAGAAGGATGTAATATAGCCAATCAGAGGTCAAGCTGGGAAGATGCCCAGTTATTAAGTTATTCTATGATGTCGTAAATTATGCCATGTATTAAACAAAAATGTTATGAACAAAATAAGAAGACCTGCCATTTTGCTTGTGTTAACTGGAACCTAGTGTAGGTATTTAGCTGTACAGACTTCATCATTTTGTAATTTTAGACGAGCTATTTTGCTTGTTTGTCTAGATACAAGAATTTGGACTGGAACTGGTAATCCACATTGTAAAGATTGAGCTAGTTGAATTGATTGATTCAGGATTGTAGTTCATATGGCTTGTGGAAGTACATATCAATAAAATATTGGGTTTGTCTCGAAGAAACCCACTGCGAGCTGATAGCATAACTGGATTTGTAACCTTTTTCAAACATCTTTTTTGTGCAAATTCTCCCTTTTCAGACATCATGCAAGGCGATTCATGACTGGATTTGTTACCTTTTCCAGACATCTCCTTTTCTGGATTTGACAAGTTGCAACTATTTGCATGACACCAATCAGTCCATACGTATATAAGGTGCAATTTCAAGTTCTAGGTTAATCAACCAACAAATTTCAATTTTGAGGGCTGCGTCAACCCCATGATTCTTGAGGTTGAAATAGCTGAATCTTACATGGTTGTAAATAAGCATAGCGTGTTCAAGATCGAGATAAGGGAAATTGTTCTCAAAGTCTAAAGCTCATCGGCTACAATTATGTAAGTTTTAATTTGACGATGATGCATTGGATCTAGATTTCCAAAAGGATCAGAAGCAAGGCTTTGGGGGCTGAAGATAGTCTTGTCTTGGTTTGGGGGATCCCAGAGGAGAATACCGTCCTCCGGTATCCCCACCCATTCTCGACGGAATGCGTTCGAGGCCCCTTTGTTCTACAGTACTGACACACATGAGGGGCCTGCGATAGTCTCGATCGTCCAGCTTTGCTCCGCATCCAGGCCGTTCGTTGGTAATCCTCGCCCCCGGTATCACTAGAAAAGGTACAAGGTGATCTCGGCCTCTGGAATCACCAACATGTGATCCTGGTCTCCAGAATCACCAACATGTTAAATAATTTTATTCGACCCGTCCACTGACTGGGGATCCCGGAGGACGAAAAATGTTGTTGGGGATCCCGACCTCCGGGATCCAAATAAGATATGCCGTCATCCGAAATCCGGGATTTCAAAATGTTGTTTAAATATTTTCGTTAAGGTTGATATTTTTGTTTTTTCATGGTTAAATATTGTTTTAGAACCGTCCGTTTAATGGGCCCAACCCAGAGGATGGAAATTGTTGCTGGGGATCCCGATCTCCAAGATCACCAATTCAGCGGGAACTTTTCAAATGGTTAATAACTTGAATTTTTTCAATAGTTCAATTCTATTTATTTGCATGGGATCTCGGAGCTTGGGATCCCCAAGATTATTCAAGCATACTTCAATGGTTTATATGTTCCGTAATAAACGTTTCCTTAAAATTACTGTATTTTTACATCAAAATTATACGGCGTAAAGTTTTCTCTGCTATCTGTGAAGCGGCGCCGCCAATCCTTGCTCTGCAGTCTGTTTCTTGATCTGCTCTTTCGCCAGGGCTTCGTTTTTTCTCTCTGCAACCGGAATAAACCAGAGATTGTTGAAAAGAATGCTCTGCGCTCTGTGCAACCAG
>JAANSK020275225.1:0-11352 GCA_011763485.2 Isoetes engelmannii
ACTACTGGAGCAATTGAGAAAATGCTGGACCTCGCTTTGTGCCAGGAGAGTGCAGTTCTTCATGTGGCTCACTTGGCTTTGTGGCCTTGCTACCAAAAGGTGGTTGCTAAAAAGGAAAATTGTGAGCGACACTCTATGCCCTCTCTTGTGTGGAGAGGAAGAAACCATTGGGCATCTGTTTTTCTGCCCAAAGTGAAAGAATTCTGGGATTGGGTGGCTCCTCTCTTACAGGTTGACATAAATCAGCTACAATGGCCACAGATCGGCATGGTTCAAACGGATAAAGTTGGGTATTCCATCATTTGCTTGGCTTTATGGGGGGTGTGGAAGCACCGATGCTCAGTTGCTCTTGGTGGGCAAACTATCTCCACCACCAAAATAAAAAATGTCTTCAATCACGGAGTAGCGCTTATGCAATCTCCCATATCAGGAAGCGGGGTCGTGATTATGACAAATCACTGGACAGCTTGGGCTCCTCCCAAAGGTTTTATTAGTATTTTAAGTGTTCTTGGATGGAAGATATGGGCGGCTTTGCCCCAATTGACTAGAGGGCCTCGGCCCAGTATGGGAGCCTCGTGCTCATGCCTCTCCTGGGGCCTCCTTGCTTTTAGTTTCATTGTTCCTTTTTTTATATAATATAAATAAAACACTAGCCTTCAACAAAACAAAAAAAAAAAAAAAAAAGAAAGAAAGAAAAGAAAAGATTCTGTTACGCATAGCTTATTCTTTTAATATAAAAGCTTATCTTCTTTCTTATAACTCTTGAAGGTTTCCCTTTCCTTATCGGTTTTTGCCTCTTTAGAAAGGCTAGTCCATGCTTCTTGGAAAGTCGACAAGGTTTCTTTGATCTTCTTGCCAAACTCACTGGTGAGTGTTGATATGGCATTGCAGTGAACCCTTGTGGTGAGGGGATGCCTTGAAAGCACATCAGCAACCACATTAAGCTTCCTGATTTGTAGATGATCTCAAAATCATACTCCTCCAAGAATTCCATCCACCTTCTTTGCCTTAAATTGAGGTGTGGCTGTGTGAAGATGTACTGGAGACTCTGATGCTCGATATCTAGTTGGAATCTTCTGCCTAATAGATAGTGTCTCCACACCTTTAATGCCCGGACAACTGATAACAACTCTTGATCCTGGATTGGGTATCGCGTTTCGGCGTCATTCATCTTTCTAGAATCATAGATGACTACCCTATTTTCTTGCATCAAGACTGCTTTTGTTGTTGTTTTACTGCCATCTGCTGCCACCAACTTGTCCTTTTGAGGGTCTGGAAAGGTTAAGACTGGGGCTGTTGTCAAGGCTTCCTTCAAAACTCTGTTGTGCCTTGTTTTGCCAATGCTTTGCCTAATCTTTGATCTTCCCTGCTCTTGCGAGATCCGTCAATGGAATTCTTAACAAGCTTCCTGTAGTAGCCCGCTAAGCCCAAAAAGCTACCTCATGAACATTCTTTGGAGGTGGCCAATCTACCACTGCCTGGATCTGTTGAGATTCCTTCAGCTGATATCACATGCCCCAAATACTACACTCTTGTTGTTGCAAAGTGGCACTTACTTAGTGGCACTTACTTAGCTTTGCGTATAACTGATGTCGTCTCAAGTTTTGCAAAGCCTTTCTCAAGTGCTCGACATGGTCCTCTAATGTTTTGCTATATATCAGGATGTCGTCGAAGAATATGATGACAAACTCATCGAGAAAATCTCGAAATATGTCATTTATGAGCCTCATGAATGTTGCCGGTGCATTCGACAATCCAAACGGCATTAAAGTAAATTCATAATGGCCATACCTGGTTCTGAATGCCGTCTTATGTATATCTTCCTCCTTGATCCTTATCTGATGATATAATAACCTAAGATCAATCTTGGAAAAGATTTTGGCACATTCTCATGCTGCCATCCTTCTTCTTAACAAATAATATTGGTGCCCCGAATGGAGAGACACTAGGCCTTATGTACCCTAGGTCTAGAAGCTCCTGCAACTGTTTTTTGAGTTCTGTTAACTCTGGACTTGTCATCCTGTAGGGTGCTGTGCTGGTTGGTTTTGTTCCTGGCTCCAACGCTATTTCACATTCCACTCCTCTATAGGGTGGGAGGTTCTTAATCTCATCCGGCTTGGGTGAGTTGGTCAAGGGGTCATCTTCTTTCTCTTTAGCTGCTTTCTCATCTGTTGCTTTGAGTTTGAAGACATACTTTGAGTTTGAAGACATAGGCTACATGTTCTTTCTTAATGCACTTAGGTAACTTCTTACTAATCATGCTTTGCATTATTGGGGTAACCCTGCTATTTCGATTATCTTTCTTGGGTGCCATGAGAGTAACTTTCCTAGACGCCCAGTCAATCAATGCCTTTGCTAATATCAAATATTCCATCCCCATAATAAGGTCATATTTCCCATGTCCATTACTTCTGCCCCCATATCTACATCAACTCCTGGCAACTCTATGTTGAAATTTACCCTCTTCCCATCCGTATATTTGATTGCCCCATTAGCTAGGACAACTGGTCTTGGGTTGGACCGAAGGGTTTTCAACTTCAGCATTTCTACCATTCTGGGTGAAGCAAAGTTGTGGGTCGCACCGATATGAATAAGGCCGACGAATGATTTGCCTTTACCTTACCAACAGTTGATATGACATTATACTGACTTTCTATTGCTGCTAGGATATGACACTCACCATGGATGTAGTCGCGGGTCTCCTCATCGTCCTCCTCAGGAGGGGTTTCCCATCTTCCGAGCTTGGCAAGTGCAGCATTCATCACAAAGGGGCAGGTATGAGTCCTGTGCCCCGGCTGAAAACACCTAAAACACAACTGCTTGTCTATGCATTTCTGCCTTTTATCCTTTGGGATGGCTTGGAGGAACTGTTTGACAGACTTTGAATAATTTCCTCCCTATTGATGCGGCTTATGTCACCTGCTTTTTCTCCTGCTTGGCATAAGGAGAGTTGAATGGAGTTTTAGCAGGTTGCTGGGCTTGCTGCTCGCGGACTATAGCTGCTAGAAGTCTTGCCCTTTTCATAATAATTCTGCTTGTAAGGGCTTCCTGTGGTCCTGTTCCCTGCAAGCTGATAGCCGATGCCTCTGCTTCTGATATTGTACGAGGATTGATGGCTTTATTAGCATTCTCCTCGTTGAGCCCTTTGATGTATCCATCCACGTCATTTCTTTCACTGAGCTTAGACACATAAAGCCTTAGGCGCATGAACTCCTCTATATACTTTTGTACTGTTTTGCTGCCTTGTTGTAATATGTAGAAAGATTGCATCATCTGAGTCTTATGTTCTCTTGGAACATAGTGCTTCTTAAAAGCTTTTGCAAATTTCTTGAATCTACAAACGTCCCTGCTCAAGCCATGATACTTATCATAACCCTTCCACCAGATTCTGGCAGTTCCCTTGAGATTGGCTGTGACGACCCTGCCTCTGTCTTTATCTTTCATGTCATAAGCATTTCCATACTCACGCATTTCATCTAACCATGCCTCTACTTCCAGACCTGACTTGTTCTCTCCCAAAAACTGTTCCAATTTTCGGGACTTCTAAATGTTGCTCAATGCTGAATCAACTTTCTTCTGATAGTTGATAGTTCTATCATTCCTTAGCCTGTTATTAGATGCCCGGTAATTCTTTTCCGGCTCACTGTGTTCTTCCCTCTCTGACTCAGACTCATGTCCGACGTCTCGGTGGAAGTTTCGGTAGAAGGGGATCTTCTCCTGCTTCTTTTCTTCCCCTTATCCCTAGGCTGGGGAGGTTGTTGGGGTGCTTGGATGTTCTAGTCCTGTGGCTGAGTAATTGGTTGGCCAACAATGCTTTGATCTCCTGGATGTCTGATCTCATTTGAGACATCTCCTATTCTAGCATTTGCATTCCTACTTCTTCCAACAAGTTTCGAGGTTGGAATTGCCTTTGGGGGTCCTGTTCGTCAATTGGGTGGCCGTTGAGTTCAAAATTTCTTGGTACTCTTGCTGCATCATCACATTTTACACCTGCCATAAGCTACTTGTTATGTTTGTAAGGGCGGGTTGAGTTTATTTCTTAGTAATTTGAATACACTTAGAAAACACAAACTTCATATTCATATTATATATATCCGCATTATAAAATACAATACATATGTTGAATCTACTGATCTCTGTATGAAAGGTGATCTTCCAGAAATTTTCGACTTGGGTCGTGTCGACCGTGCATCCTAAGTTTCAGAGGACGTCGTGGTATGAGCCTCCCCGAATTGTAGGTACTAGTTTCTCGACTCTTTTGTCGGTAGTGAGAGCCATCGTGACTGCTAGCCTTCCTTGTCATAAGTGGGGGACGACGAAGTCAAAGATGCTCAAGTCTATGGAGCGCTTCACTAATATGGCATGATTAGTTTAGTGTTGTAGCCTGGCATGTCTTCCAAAACCAGTGAGACTGATTAGCAGCGCTATGGCTTCGTCTGCTCTTCAAGGGGGGTTCACCGTTTTTTCCATATAATCCATGTGCATGCACGGGGAGGGGGTATTTTTGACCCATTTACGTACATATATGTTCGGTAGGGGGTAGGGTTTTGGGCACTACCTAGGTAAAATTTATTCGGAAGGGTCAAAATTGGCTCCTTAAAAATCCATATACGGGGGGTTTTTTGCTACCCCTTGCACGCAGATGGCATATCCCCCATACATATGAGAGCACCCCCCTTGCTGCTCTTGGGCTGAACTCCTTATGTATCATTACAATTCTTCCATTCAACAGGTGAGTTAAGTAGTACTTAAGTGCATTTACCTTTTGTCCAGGACCTGCTTGGGTTTTGGTTGCCCCCCTATATCTGGATGCGTACTCATCGGTAGGTATGGTCATCATGTGTTCGTAGTCGACTAATATTGAGTACTTGCTGCTCAAGCTGACTAATCATCCGAATTTTGTTGAAGAGGATGCTGCACTGAACGGGGTATGGGCTGCAAGACATTTGTTCTTTTTGCTCTAATCCCCATTCCCTCCTGAAGCACGACGAATTCCTCATCCATCATGGGGTCTTCGGTTGTGATCATGCTCCCGACTGTTCCATAGGCTTCAATGTCAGAGATGGTGTTGCTCCTGTAAGTTTCAGGTTCTCGGATGTCGACTGGGAAGTCTTGGGCTTCTCTATCGATGAAGGCATTCAAGTCATCATCTTGCTGAAGAAGTTGTAGCAGCTCATCTACACGGTAGCCTCTGTCCCGGCACTCTAGAAGATTCTTGATGTCGTTGAGGGTCAAGTACTCTTGACCTTCGACAATGATTGGGGCTAGACTTGTGATGTCGAGGTCGAGTGGTGGTGCTACTCGAAGGGTCTAGAGGTCTTGGTCAAATCATTCAACGATTCTCTTTGCTTCCTGGCGTTCCTACTCTGGGTCTTCTTCGACGATATCTTCTATGTCTTCATCATCTTCATCGCCTTGTACCTCTTGCACTTGAACTGACTCCTGCGTTTGTCCGTAATGTAGGAGAAGGCGTGCTTCTGTCATGGAGTCTACGGGCTGGATATTCATGGGCTGAATTGAGGGTTCACCTATGATTGTCTCGGCCGTGTAGTAGAGGTAGATGGAAAGGGCTGTATTATAGGAGAAGTATCTCCCCCTATTGGAAATGGTGCGCATGTAGTCAGGCATTCTAGGTGCTTTGTCGGTTATCTTGCCTGGGATATGGTTGAGGGATTGCTCTATGATTAGACTGGGCACAAAGTATCCTATGCAAGGTGGGAGGTGTTGCAAGTGGGGTCCTACTTTGTCTTGGAATTTGTTGAGGATATGCTGGCCGAAGGGGTTGGCTGTTAGGGTGGCTGGTAGATCAAATTCCTTTTGAAAGGCACTGTAGACTTGGTTGAGGTCTGCTTGAGCTACATGAGGTGAGGGATGTACCATGTAGTGAAGGTCCTGGGTGCCATGCTGAAGAGAGAGCTAGGGATGACAATGGCAATGTGCAAATGAGGGGGTCTATGCTTGTACTTATAGACAGACCCTAATTTTCAAAATTTTTGAGTTTGGTCAAGTTGACATATTTGGGGTGCTTTTGGACATTCTTAAAACTATTTGATGTGTTGACCATGATTAGGACTGTTTTGTGATCCAAATGCAATAATTTTCATGTGATTTGGAGTTGGAATAGTCAAGTTATGACAGTTCAAAGTTTGAGGTGGGTTAGTGTGTGCCAGAAGGGCATTAGAAATTTTCTAATCGTGCTCTTGTGCACGCTAGCCCACCTAGGCCCTAGTTTGGGGTCTAAACTTGGTCAAAATGCTAAAGTAATGGCATCTTCCTATTCTACAAAGGCTAATAAGTTCAGATATGCCCTTACATTTTGGATTGGATAGATAATTGTAGGTCAAACAGGATCGAGGTTGGTTAGTGTGCGCCAGGAGATCATTAGAAAATTTCTAATGGTGCTGTGGCGCACGCTAAACCATCTGGGGTCTAATTTGGTCACTGTTTGTCCAAAATTTTCAAAATAAACTATGCATACATCTAGATTAGCCTGTTTACACTGATATAACTTTGTAGTACAAATTTTTTCAAAATTCAATACTTATCCTTTTTCTCAATAAAACTAGACAAGTGGAGATCTTTTGGCATCAGGATTACTCGTCTAGCATGTAATGCACATGCCAAGGAGTCTTCAAAGTGCTTTACAATCTCCATTTCAGTTGCTTCTTGCAAGGCTAGCAACATGTCCCCAGCGACTCTATACTCGGTTATGTACTGGTTCACTATCTCCCGAACTAACTTCGCGAAGGCGGCTCTGGGAATCAAAAGCCGACACTTTTCTGAAAGTGTCGTATCTCCTTCATAGCCTTGGAGAACATGAAGTCCTGCTTCTTCTTCATTGGCCTCTTGGGAGGCTTTGGTTTCTTACGTAGGGGCTTCAATTCTGTCTGTTGCTTTGTCGGTTCCCTCCTCTATGAACTTGACCTTGTGTTGGTCATAATACTTCTTATAGGCGTCATACATTTTCATGTACGCCTTGTACTTCTACACCTTAGCCCTGTATTCCCGTTCTTGGCACAACATGTATGATTCCTTGGCAGGCTTCAATGATTTCTTCCCCTTTTCAGGATTGGGGTCCCAGGGTATGATGGTACCTCATCCTGCCCTGTGACGGCCTGTTCTTCACTTGAAGCGTCGAGTTGAAGTTCTTCCTCCGACGCTTCGGTTTCATTCTCGTCACGAGACTGGTAGCCTCCTCCCTTCAATGACCCTTCTTCGGCATAACTTCTTCGGGACAGGTTTCGGGCCATCTCCATGTCCGCATCCTCGGACCCGTCTGACTCTGTGCCAGAGCTCGACGGTGATGGCTCCCGTTCGGGCTCCGGTTCTTTGATGGTCGGTCCTCCTTGGCCCTTCTTCCCCGTAAACTTTGTCTTCCTCGAGCTGGTTTTCTTCCCGAGCTGCTCATCTTCTTCCATGAAGTTGTTCTTGCCTTTAGGATCCTCCTTGTTCTTTGTCCTTCTCTCAGCTAGCTCCTCCTCTCGATGCTAGGTCCTCCTTTCCATCTGCTCTTCCTCCAATCTCCGCCTCTTTTGCATCTTCAGCTCCTTCTTCCTTTGCTTCTTCTCCTTTTCAGCCCATCTCTCCTTATGCTCGATGTTCCTCAAATGCCACGCCTTCTTCTCGAGGTGTGTGATGCCCTTGTTCTGTGCCCAAAACTTTTTCTAACTTCTGCTGGTATGCAAGGACTTGGGCGCTGGCGTATTCGAGGGGAGTCATCTTCTTGGCAGTCTGTTCGGTGTGGCCATGCAAAAAATCTCGCGAATCGGAGCAAAGGCTCCTATAAATTGCCTTACGAGCGGGAGCTAAGCAGAAAGGGTAAACCCTAATTTATGAGAGGGGTCGAGGTGCCCTTTTATAGGGTTGGGAATTTTTAGGATTTAGCATGGGAAGATGCTATTATTTAATTATTCACTTAACATATGTATTACTACTCTAAAGTGATTATGTTCTTTAAACAAATTCATCTCGAGATGGATTAGGGTGCACCAGAAGGGCAGTAGAAATTTTCTCATGGTGCTCTCGCGCACACTAACCCACCTTGGACCATTTCGAACACTATTTTGCTAGAATTATTACTCATTTAAGGTTTAAGAGATCAAACCTAGCATAAAATGGACTAAAAAGTTGAAATACCATATTCATTTTTTCTTTTAGCTTAAGTTTCAAGATCAAATGAGGTCGAGATGGGTTAGTGTGCACCAAAAGGGCATTAGAAATTTTCTAGTGGTGTTGTGGTGCACACTAACCCACTCAAATCAACTTTGGTGAATTTTTGTAGGTTGAGGCTATCTCTCTAGTGATTTTCTAACTATTATTATCTGGCTACTCTATCTAGCCAATACTCCTACCCCTTGGGAAAAATAAAATTTCCACTTTTCGAGGTTCTTGCTTGGGATTTAGTTCCCGTGCTGAGTTTCTAGAACAGTTAGAACTATGGGTGATGGCTAGTGCTCGATCTTGGTCAACCAAGCTCATTGCTCTAATATCATTGTAACGTCCCCAGCAGTGTACGATGCTCCCATCGTATAGAAATTGGAGTTTCCCCCTCGTCGGCCATACACCAATGAAAGGCCGTCCATCTGACGTCGGATCCTTGAATCTCAGGTATCTGCTTTGCCTTTTCACATAGGCTTTTCCAACATGCTGGATATAAACATTATAGCTATCCATAAAGAAGGTGACCCTAAAATTCTTGTTCTTTTCACAAAAAGGCTTCCCCATGATTTCAAGGATTATACACGTCTTTTAAAGCTCCAAAACTTGTCTTTCTCCAACAAGATAAGAACCAGTAGTAATACTTGCAGCACTTACTTGCAAAAGCGCTGATTGGGATTTCTTAGCACCACTGCCTATGAGTTCTTTGATTCCAATTCAAAGAAATCAAAATCCGCTGATGGTTCCATTACCCATAGTTCTTAAAAGCATCGTAAACCTTCGCTCTGATACCAATTAATATGATTCATGATATTTAGGCTACTTAAAGACTCTTCCAACAATTCTTAAACTTTCAAACATGCAAAGGACGAAGACAAGATGATCTTTATTCAAACAAATTGGATGTTCAAGCACAATTAACCACCCAACCAGATCCACTGGGTTCGAGAATGAGCATATGCAAGGCATCCATACGCTCTGAAATCATCATAGCTTATCTCCTTGTCCGACCATACGGATTCTGGAATGGCACCTTTAAGACTTGCAGATGGTAATAGATTTTGAACAAATACAGCAGTTCTTGCAGCCTCTTCCCACAAGTAGTTTGGAAGCCCTGCAAATTTGAGCATAGACTGCACTGCATTAAGTATCGTGCGATCCTTTCGTTCTGCCACTCCATCTGTCCGGTGTGTAACTAACAGTGAGTTGCCATTTGATGCTATGCTTTTGACAGAATAGCTTGAAACTTCCAGACATATATTCTCCGCCTCTATCTGATCTTACGCACTTAATTCTTTTTCCTATTCCATTCTCCACTTCAGCCTTGAACACTTTGAAAGCATCATATGCTTGATCTTTGCTCCTTAGAAAGAAACATTTGGATCTCCTACTGTAATCATCAATAAAGGTAATGAAGTATCACTTTCCTGGTATACTTCTCATACATTTATAGGACCACATAAGTTCGTATGAATTAGCTGCAATATTTCTGTTGCTCTTTTTGAGGACCTTTTAAAAGGTAATCTTACTAATTTGCCTAGCATGCAACCCTCACAAATACATGATCCCTCCTCACCTGATCTATTTTGAATCACTTTTTCTTGAATCTAGTATTTGAAACCGAGATAAAAACCAGTTTACAATATCCTACACACTTCTCCCTTTGATTTTCCGGCAATGAATCCACAGATTTGAACAACCGAAAGTAATACACCACAGATATTCTTACAGGATATGTAACAATATCACGCTGGTTATTCAATGAAGGCAGCTCCCCCAATGCACTCTTAGGTGTGATCATTTTGATTCTATATGCTAGCACTCCTAGGCGTGATCATTATGATTCTACGGTAGGAACTGCTTTGCACGTGATCATCCATTATATATGACAGATTTAAAGTCTTACTACAAGACCAATTGGTTATACTTGAACCCGTGACCTCGGGGCAATGGAAGTTTAAAGTCCCCATTAATAGACCGATATTGACCAGGTTTAAACCCATGACCTCAGATGTGACAGCTTAAGTTCCTGCAACGAGACCGTGTACTAAAGACAATGACTATATCATGTATTGCAATAGTGCACAACCTACTTTACTTTGACTTCTTCATTCTATATCCTGATGACCAACCACGTAAATTTGGTTAGACCTAGTGTGGATTGTAATATGGATTGTAGTTGAAATCAGCATTAGCCTTTACACAATGAATAGTAATTCATCCTCTTGTCATGGTGGTTGAGGTACAAACCGCTATTGATACTCCCAGTACCATGAAAGTTGTTTGGTCCAATTCCGTATCAGCTACTTGCTACACTTCTCTTATAATTTCCACTCAAAACATGCTGGTATCGAGGGAGGCATCAGTGTCATAATGCTACAGAGGAAATAGCTCCAATGTGTTTGAGCTCACTACTTTCGATTGTTTCGAGAAATAGAGTTAAAGTCCATTTTTGGCTGTTAACCATACAAATGTGATGCGAGAAGGGCCTCCATATATAGATGCCATCGTTAAATCCAACTATTGAATCCGGGATTTGAACCCGAGATAAGAAACCAGTTCACAATATCCTACACATTTCTCCCTCTGATTCTCGGGCAATGAATTTATTGATTTGAACAAATGAAAGTAATACACCACAGATATTCTTACAGGATATGTAACACTATCACGCTGGTTATTCAATGAAGACAGCTCCCCCAAAATCTTTCCAGCTCTGTCCAAACCGGTGCAAGACTTCGTGTATGGATTCTCAAAACATCACCGATGTTTTACTCAGCTTCTCTTCTAAAATTATGCAGGCCCCCTCTGTCTCCTGTAACTTAGCAAAGAATTTTACAGCCAGCCATTTGAGACTACAAAAGGCCTGCCTAGTTTCGTCGTAAGAAGCCAACAGACATACATGGCCTTTTGCTCTCATTTCTTAATAACAAACATCTATTGACTGCTAAAGGGTGTAAATATGGTAATGCTACCCAAAAAGCACTTTCCGGACAAGTGCTTTAAGTGCTTTAGGTGCTTTACCCTCGAGTGCTTTTTCGTTCAACGACCTCGGAGGGTTGTTACTCCAGAAATAGGATGGATCATCCCGTGGAGATAGGGATCGATGACATGGATGATCCCGCGGTGGGAGATCTCCGAAATGGTAAGGATCGCTGACGAGGATCTTCAAGGGCGGGAACTCCATTGGCGGGA
>JAANSK020275236.1:0-11352 GCA_011763485.2 Isoetes engelmannii
ACCCTCCCCAACCCACCCCTCCCCTCCCTGGATTTTGACCGTGAATAACTCTTCAATCAAAAGCTTTCCTCATCCAAAAATTGGACAGTAATGTAGGATACAAATACAACATTGGAAAGCCAAATTTCTCGGCGGTTAGGTTTGCGGGTTAGTTTTCTATGTTTTGTTGGATTTTTGCTCTTAAGCGCGTAAAACATCGCGTCCACACCCTAGCATCAAATTGGAGCTCTAATATTAGTGTATCATTGCTATGCCTAGCATTTCTTCTTTCTATCTTTAGAGAATATTAGATATATGCAAAAGCAAGATTTTGTGGCACATTCTTCCTCAAAGTTTTCTAGAAAGCATACTTCTTTTGAACCTAAGTGAAAAATGTGCTAATGCATTGTGGGTTGCCCTTAAACATACAAAATGAGATCAAAGGTACAAGAAAATTACAATTTGAAACTCAAAATACTCAAGAAGACTGAAGAATCTATATATAACACAAGAATATGTACATATCCACTAGGGTGCAAGAGAACAAGAGAACTTGAACAATAATGTTCACAACTGATGTTGAATTGGAAAAGTTATGTCATCTTTGAACGTCTCTATATATATTGCATGAACTCCAATAGTGTATGGCCGCCCCGTAGCATAGGTGAATATGCATCACTTGGTGAGCATGCACGACGCCACTTAGCATTCATGAATAGCACTTGGCAAACATAGATGAAGATGATTGGTATATTTTTATGATTATGACGATATTGCATTTGAAAAGAGTCAATGACTTGTAACTAAATATCATTGGTTCAAACCCATCTATAACATAAAACTTTTGCATATGTGTTGGACCCAAGCAAGCAACCAACTCGACTGCCAGATCCCACCGTAACGACATCCTAATGCAAATCAACGGAGACCATGGCGGTTGCTTCACGCCTCCTAACGCGGATGCCCAAAAGATATAGGCCATTCGGTTGTGAATCGAACGAATGGGATTGAAAGATTCCTCCACCCAACCCCCAAAGCCAAGGTTTGCCCTTCGGACAACCCAAAAACATATGCATATAGACTCTGCAAAGCAAAACAACCATTTTATAGTTGGAGAAACAATGAACAGACCTCCAAGAAGTACTTCGGAAATGAGATTTTAAAGTTGGGTCTCCATAAAACTACTTTCTTCACAAGTCCTCAGTTAGATTTGCAAATCCAACATACAAAAAATGGAACGTGGGTCACTAATTTCTCCGAAAGACCATTGTGGCGCTGACACGTGGGATCGTTCAATGTCACGGAATGGAAGTCGAAGTAGTCGATTTCGCTGATTCGGTGAAAAACATGTGGATTTGAAGCAGCAACAGGTCGCAGTAGCAGCTCCCCACATTCCATGTTGTAGGGGAAGGGAGCTTGGGGCTCCCTTTCCGCAGCAGGGGCAATCCCTCTCCCGGCTGCCACCGGTCGGAAAAGGAGCCCCAAGCTCCCTTCCCCTGTACATTGTTATTTTATTTTTTTGCTCTCACGCAGGATGCTTGACCTTAAGAGTCTGTTTCCATGAGCCCGAAAACGCCTTGGACTTGGAAGCCAGGGCACAGGAAAGCCCGTTCCTATGCCGTCTGTGACTCAACCTTGGTGGCCCAGGAATCACCCTGGGGTTCTAGAAGGGGGGGATACTCTTCTGAGCGACCCTGGCCAGGCTGCTGCCGGTGAGATCAGCTTGCACCAGGATCTCTTTTCTTCTTCCACCGGCCTGTTCTTGAAGAAACGGTTTCCTGCAGGTTATCCCAACGGAGTCAGGATCCTTACCTCATAGAAATAGGCACTCTAAAACGCCCTGACTTGGGTGCACGTGGTCAGGCCAAGTCGGGTCCGGGATGCCTTCATAGAAACACACCCTAAACCCATCTTTCCGAACTGTCAACGAAAACTTTAGGCCCTGGTTTGCTCTGCTCTATCTATTCTTAACACACTGCTTCTTGGGTTTTTAGGGCTAAAACAGCCTTAACGCCCTAGGGTGTTATCACGAAGCCCCATAACGCCCTCTGACCAAGGTATTAGGATCTACTCCATAATTTTCATGAGGCATTTACGTAGCATAGACAAAGCGGCAAAACAATACTAGAGGTTATGCTGGAATATTCGAGAGGTTCTATGATCGAACGGTGGATGGTGGTCAGATCCTTAGAACCAGGAAGGACCTGGGTTAACATTCTGTAGCAAATTGGAACACTAGGATCAGCTTTGGCGCCCTCTAAGATGGATTACCGGAGCAGCTGGCGGCGTTCACTTCTTGCACTTATAAGTTAGCATGCAACAGAAATGTCCAGGTATTGCATATTCGTAAGAGGTGCTGACATATGGGTTCCATCCACTGTTCATCCCAGGACAGGATTCCAGAGGTGGTTCTCGATGCCAAATCTTTCACATGCTTTACATAAGCCGCCTGCAGAATTTCTATGCAGAGTAAGTCTTTGCCGCTTTATTTCATCACAAAAGGATGTGCACGAGGTTGAAATTACCATTAGACCACCTTCTCAGAGCATATCTCTGGCAGAAGATAGACCTCTGACTGATAAACTTGCAAACTTTAATGGCTTGAATCCCAACGGGAATTATACTGATTTTTTGCTTATCAATAAGATACAGCCTATCATCATGAAATCGACTCCTGATATGGATGAAAAACTGAATTCATTGGGCATACATCTTTCTGAATACCAGGTTAATAATATTCTCAAGTTGCAAAAAGATGCACATATTGCACTGGGTTTCTTCAATTGGGTAAGAAAGCAAGATTGGTACGTTCCAAGTTCATATTCCTATACAATATTGATCAATCTTGCTGGTAGGGAACGGGATTTAGCATCTGTGCAACAATTACTAGAAAGCATGCAAAAGGAAGGCTGTTTGCTTACAACTGTTACCTACAACACCCTTATCAAAATATATGCGAAAAATAATTTTCTGGATGAAGCATGGAACATATATGAAGAAATGCAGAAATCTGGATGTAAACCATGTGCTTACAGCTTTAATACAATGCTGTCTATGTATTCTGTAGCTGCTCTTCCTGAGAAAGTGGCGGACATATATTATGAAATGGTGCGTGCTGGTACCCCCCTTGACAACATAACTTATGAACTTGTTTTACCGAATCTTTGCAAGGTAGGTAAAGTTGGCATTGCATTTCATATGCTAAATGAAATTAAAGAGAAAGGGTATGTGCTCTGTGGAGGTACTTATTCTATGCTTATTATGGCACTTGTGAAGATGGGACGGTTGGATGATGGCCTTGGACTGTATGTTAGCATGCATGACCTTGGATTAAAACCCAATAAGCCAACTTTTGTTGCTCTTATTGACTCTTTTGGGAAGGCTGGAAAGCTGGATATGACAATGAAAATTTATGAAGATATGCAAAAAGCTGGTTTCTTACCAAGCATAGCTGTTCAAACTGTATTAATCGAGGCACATGTGAAAGCTGGAAACTTGGAAACAGGGATGACTTTCTACCAGAAGATGAGAGAACGTGGTTTCTGGCCTCCCTTGCGCATTTATTCTTGGCTCATTGAGGCTAATGCAAAGGTTGGAAACTCTAGCAGTGCAATTCAACTATATGATGACATGCGGGAGGTGGGATTAAAACCACATGAGGTCACATGCAGACTTGTCATTGGAATTGTTACAAAGTTGCCTGATTTGGAAGTGGCAAAACGAATCTTGTTAGAAATGAAAGAGCTGGGCCTGTATGTGGATCTACCAATAAGCGATACAATTATGGACCTTTTAAAAGATCAAAAAGTGACTGGTGCATGGGAATTCTATCAGAGCGTTTATTCCCATGGGTTTAGGCCAAGTATGACAGTGCACCACAAGTTACTTAGTTCTCTATTACAAGGTGGTGTGTATGAAGCTGTAAGGCACATGCTGGACCATACGCCAAGCTGTGGATTTGCCACAAATTTGGAAACTTATTGCTTGATTTTAAAAGCTTTCTTGATAAATGTAGAAGAACATAATGAAGTTGCACTGTTGTCTTTGATGTGTGCAACAAGACATCCAGCACATACATTTTTACGCAACCTGCTGGGAAATTTTCATCATAGGAAAGAACCATTGAGTTTTTTTGTGAGATCATTCTTTGTGGAGCTGAAGACTCAAGTTGAGTTACGAAGCAGGAGACAGTTCACTAATCTGCTTATAGATTATTTAGTTCTAATGGATCAGCCCCATAGAGCAAGATGTGTTTGGAAAGTTGCTTATGAAACCCAGGTCTATCCAAACGCTATCATCGTCGAGTCAGATGTAGTCTGGTCGCTTAGCATACGTAATATGTCAGTTGGAGCAGCGATGATAGCTGCTGTCGTGACTCTAGAGAAGTTCAGAGAGCACATACTAAAAAGGCGTTTTGTGCCTCAAAAAATTAAACTTCTTACTGGAGTTCGTCCACAGTCAACCTGCTTAAAGGGAGCATTGGAGAGTTTGTTTCAGCCTCTAGATTCTCCGTTTCAATATCAGGATGATGAGCTTGCAAGCTTTTGGTGCCGAGGTGCACAGTTTGTTAAATGGTTCAGACTGCCATATGTTAGGGAGATCCTTAGACAGAAGGTTATTGGTTCTCAGGAGTCAACAGACATTGTAGTGCACTCTTAATGTTACAGGAGATGGGCCCTTGGTATTGGCTTGTTGTACCTGCTTGATTAGTTCAAAATCGTGTCCATTCTCCTACAAGGATATCCTGTACGAAAGATCCAAGTCTTTTGATGTGTGCTACATCTTAAATTGAGCTCTCTCATGTAAACTCCAACAGTTATAATTACTTGGATCAGATATGTTTGATGACCAACTGACCTTCCACCATTTTCTTTCTCTCTGAGCCAATCTTCTTATCATTTCTTTCTAGACGTCATCCAGAGTGCCAAGCAAAAGATGTACAGCACCATTCCAGCCTGCCTTTGATGTATCTGAGAGAAGAATAGGAATCCGGTCCTTAAGTTTCTGCGGGTGGACTCCCACAATTTGGTTCTTTTAATCTTTTGGATGTTGCAGTCATGTTGGCCTCTTTTACAACATATTTCTGTATATAGGGTAAATCCCCTTGGCCAAAACTTGCTACTCGATGTGAAGGATTTTCAGATGTCTAGAAGTAGGTTTTATTGCTAAAAGATCTTATTGAGAACATCTGATAATATTGGGATTTAAGAGGGCCTCAAACATTTTGTGTTGTTACAAAGGCATGTTTTAAGCTTTGATACTTCCTCTGCAATTCTTATTGGGAATCAAAGAGCAAGTTATATTTGAAACAAAAGGGAAGAAGAATGAATGAATGAAGTAGATGGAGGTGATGGAAGCTGAGTGGCAGGAAATGTGAGCAGATTAATTGAAGTGCTTTTAAAAGGTCAAAAGATGAAAATGTGGAATTATAGTCTAATCTTCAGAGCCGCCTTTTACATGTATCTAGATCCAAAATTGGCACGACAGACATTCTCTAGAACAAAATACTAGCAAATATGCCATGCATCTTCCTATACCGTACGGTCTATAGTGGCACTTTGAAGTTTGCATAGGAATGTGCTCAAAGTGGCAAAGTGTGCACAGGTAAATTACTACTATGGACTTTTCCATTGCCATAGTATTCTTTATCAATCTTTGGATTGTGGGCATAACCAACAAAGAATGCTGCACGCTATCCTGTTGCCCGCAGACTTCATTCCTGACTGTGTAACAGTCATACTTCAACCTGGACGTTTTTGGTACGTTTATTCCTAGCAGTCAGCATTTTTCTGTTGTTCTTACATTATATATTCTGCAAATTTCTTCATGTATGACTTCTGAATTTCCAACAGTTTAAGATGCATTCCAGACCTGATTCGCACACAAGAGAATCAGTGTAAACTCTTCATGACTCTTCATTTCTAGAATGAGCAGGAGCAGGAAGTATGAGGATTAGTGCCCTATGAGCTACTAAATATGGCTAGAAAGTTAAGTGAGATTCACAAGCAATATGTCTGTGTACAGTCTCCCGCTTGTTCTTGGTCATAGTGAGGAAATAGATGAACATGCTGAATGCGCACTTAACAGCGGCGATGCCTTACTATAATTATTATGTATAATATAATATATCAATTCTTTTTGAAAAATCCTATTTTTTGGGGCCAAGCTTCAGAGTTTTTGAGATTTAATCCGTTATAGTAGATCAGCAGCCAGAATTCTCATTTTCAAGCAAGAAATAGCTCTTGACCGAGGAAAGTACTAGCCAAGTAAATTTCCTCTCTCTCACTCTGAGAGTCAGCAAGTTTTCTCTGATAAGCACTACGCTGTTGAGACAAAGGGGAGGCTGAATATCAAATTTGAGAATTATCATGTCTATTGTGCCTGTCTTGAATTTTTTTTTTTTGTTTTTGCTTCTTTCTAATCCCGAAACTGTTACAGTTGCTGACGTCACATGTCAATCACATTCTAAGCCGTATCCAAAGCATTTTGGTATGACAGGCATGGCAAACACAGTTGTGATGCTACATTACTGGCCCATGCCAGCTGAGTGTCCCGATTTGATGTGGTTTTAACATCACAATATACCACATCCAAGGTATATTGTGATGTTAAAACCACATCAAATCGGGGTCTTTGTCATGTTAAAACCACATTAAATAACGCACCGTGGGTTGCCCTTGCACCTATTTTATTGTTGAAGTTAAATTTAGGGATTGTTAGTTTGTGTAACAACTATTTATATATGGGACTAATGCAAATAGTCCATTTGACCATGGTTTGGATGTTATGGAAGATGTTTGATGAAGGGCTTACGAATAGTTAAACTAAACCCAGAAGTTGAAGCGATTCAGCTTGAAGTCCGGCTTTTGAGATGGGACATTGAATGGAGAGAGGAAATTGAAGTGAATTAGTTTTGTCTTTATCATATAGGCATTATTTTGTAAAGACATAACCATAGTTATGCCAAAACACATTCCCTATTGTGTTGTGTAACATCATGTCATGAGCATAATGCCAAGAAGGGCTTAAGCTCCCTTGAGAGTGTATTAGCTGATCATAGAAATGGGCGAGCCCATTACCACGCTTGTAGCTGCATGTTATACGATAGTGAATGTCTGGATTAGCAAGCCTGCCGATTAAAGTAGCATACTCGTCTCGTATTGTGTACCCAACAATGTGGTACCCACTTGTGCCACTATTCTTTGACCAACAATGTGGTAGGCACTTGTGCTACCATTATTATGGAAATGGACAAAGAGTTTTATCATGTCGGCGAGAACTGGAGAGTGGAAATGAAGTGCGCCTATTTTCTTGAATTGTCGGTTATTATGGTTATTTTCAATTTCTTGGCAAAACCCTTGGAAAAAACTTCGAAACACTGAAGGCCCGAGCTTGTCTGAAGGCAAATTCAAGGATAATTTGGTGTAGGCCATGTAGAAGGCCTACACAATTGTGTTCTACACTCTGATAGCTACCTATGGATGGTAGATTCTTCACTATTTTCAAGCAAGGAGATCGCCTGACCTGTGGTTTTTTAGCTGGTTCATCCTCAGAGCTGTGGGAGAATTTTATAATCCATAGATTCTTCCCGGATCATTTGTTTGAAGAAGAAAGCTCTTTTATCCCAATTTCTGAGGATTTTGAGGTGCAATTATTAGAAACTTGGATTGCTGAGTATACAGGTAATCGGAACTCCTCTGCAGTCGCAACATACAGGGTTCATTGTGATTGGGCGAAAGAATTGATCACTGTCAAAATATACTCTCCTTCTTCTTGAAGGAAGCTTCTTCGACAAATTGGGGACAAACAGAGTGATGAATAGAATGATAGCATTTAATGCAAGGTGCAGCAAAGAGGCAGGAATTGATTACTTCCTTTCCATCTAGATTTTAGAATTAGATTTCCTAGGTCCCTAACGTCATGCTCGTACCATTTTCTTTAAACCTTTTCGTTTCCTGTGCCACCCTTTCCCCTGCTTTTCCCAAAAACTTTCATTTTCGAAACTCTGTGTTTCTTTCGAGTCTAACAGTGCATGCATAACTGTTCACTGCATCAACTATGGAGAATTACATCTCCCCCTCTGGATCTTCTACTTGGGATACTCCGTCCGACACTGAAGACCCAAACTCAAGCATGCTCTCAAACTCGCAATGGGTTCAAGAGCTGGAAAACATCAAGGAACAATTTCCGCCAAATCAGCATCTTACCAGAGGTATTTCCTTGTGTTTTGATTCCTGTCGTGAACGGTTGAATGAACTCCAATCTAGAGCTATCATTGCCTGGTCTGAGGTCGAAAACATTAGTCTTGAAGCTTTTTCTAAACAAATTATCATTATGGACAGAAGCCTTCATATAGTTTCCACTTTCTGGCTCAAAGGATCTTATTTTCTTATTGAATTCGTCTCTGAAGCTGCTGCTAATCTGATCCTTAAGAAAGGTTTTATTATCTTTCAAGGTTTTCAAGTTAAATTTCAGAAATGGGACTACAATTTTGACACAGCTAAACCTCAGACCTTACCTTATGTAGCATCGATCATCCCTGCCGAGCTTAGTCCTGTATACTGGAATTATGAATGTTTCAACACTTTATTCAATTCTATTGGATCATTCATCTCTGCTGATTATAAATCCCATTCCCCTCCTCGAGTTTTCATACAAGTAGATCTGCTTAAGCCTCTTCCCCTGGAAATCTCTTTCTCTGATCTATTTGGAAAGGAAGTGACAATCCCCCTCAGGTGGAGTGGCATTCCACCTAAGTGTGGGAAGTGTGGTAAACGTCTACACGGAGGTACTAGATGCAAACCAGTTACTATGAATGAGGAGGATCAAAGTGCACAGATTGCTAATGAAGATTATAGTGTAAATGTTAGTTCTCAACATTATGGCAGAAAGAGAACTAATACCAATGGAAGTGCAAGAAAGATCGAGAGGAAAAGAATTCAGCAGGCAAAGATCTTACAGGCCAATAAGGAGCTAGAAGATAGAAGGAGGAAAGGAAAGGAAGTCAGCAAGAAACATTGGGAGATTGTCAAGTATGGGAATATCAAAGTTTTAATCAAAGGGATTCAATTGCTCAATTCTGCTCAGGATAAGTCTGCAAGCTTGAGCGAATCTAACACCAACAGTGGTAGCTCCATGAAGAAGAAAGGTGTTTCCTTTGAAGAAGTTGATTATGTTGCTGAGTTTAACAAATTTAGCCCTCCAGCTAAATTATATGTTAAGGAACCTACCAATCAGTTCACAAACTTCAAGAGGACGAATGAGAATGATTTAGTGCTACCCTCTAAACATTCCAGCTTGTCTTCTGACCAAAATTCTGTGAATGATTCTGTGAATGATTCTACTACCTTGGTTAGTACATCTGACCAACTTTCTGCTCTCCCTCTTGAAGACTTTGGGGATGAGAATCCCTTCCAGCTGCTGCAGGAATACTCAGAAGATGAATGTGATACTATGTTGATGAAAGGGGGAAAAACTTTTAATAACTTAATTGAAGAGAGTACACGAGATGTCACCAACATTACTTATAAGGAGCTTTCAGTTCAGGGCAGTGCAGATAAACAATGTGAAATTCAAACTGATGCTGTTGAAAAAGATTTGAGTTCTTCCAACAATCTGATGCAATCGACCTTGGATCAACAAATCGACAAGTACAAGGACAGTGGTCTTCAATCTACTGAGACTTCAGTCTACATAAACAAGGTTACCAGTTCATACTTCCAGCAAGGGAATCCAGTAAGAGAGCACAAGGACATTGATTGCCAGTTGCAGAATCACATCTCCCCTATTCCTGCAATACCTGCTCACTCTGAACATTCTGGCCTAACTGTCTTTCCAACTCAATGTGATCAAACACCTCCTGCTACTATTCTGAATTCTTCCTCCCAAAATGTGGTTTCTTCTGTCACAAAATTGCTGTATGGTGTTAATAGTAGTTCCTATAAGTTAGTTGAGAACATGTTTGAAGATGCTTTAGTTCAATATTACATTCATGAAAAGAAAAATAAAAATAAAGAAAAACAAAAAACAAAAGATTGTCTTTCAGATTTCACAGGTCTTGCAAATAAGGAGATGGCTCAACTGCTATTTGAAGAGGCTTTTGAAGAGGTTAGTGCTCAACCTTGTTTTGCTATGTCTGACATTTCCTGTATTTCCAAAAGTGCTCCAGAGGTCCATAAGAACACCTGCCTTCCAAATGAGAGAGATGTTAATGACAATTTAGATGAATCTGGTCTTCATGGTACCTGTCATAGTGATAAAGACCTGACCTCCCCTTCTGAAGATGACCATAGACAGGATGTTCAACCAAATACTAAATGGAAGAAAAAGGCTAGAGTTAAGAACTCTCCCGATCCCAATAGGGCTTTAGAACACTTGAATCCCAACAAGTTGGCCAATGGATGTTCCACACCTGAAAATTATAATGGCCCTGTCAAGTTTACAAGAAGTAGAGGAGAGGGCTCTTTTGAGCCTCTCACTCCAAACAATCCCTTATTATGAAGATTGTTACTTGGAACCTCAGAGGGATAAAAGGTCCCACCAAGAGAAAGAGATTTGTAACTTCCATTAGAGAATACAAGGCTGACCTTATTCTCATTCAAGAGCACCACTTGCCTCAATTTGAAGCCAACAATCTGGCCAATTGGATCAGAAATGGAGCAGGTTCTATAGTAATCCCTGCAACTGGCTCTAAAGGTGGCCTTGCAATGATTTGGTTCGACCTGAATGTTGTAGCAACCTTTAACAGTCATAACTGCAGCTGACAGTATATTATTTGGGAGTATAATGATACCTTTATTGGCATCATCAATATCTATGCCAGCACTGATCCTCAAGAGAGAAATTACTTATGGCAAAATATTTGTCGTACTATTTCCAATCTTCCTGTTTCTGATTGGATTATGTTAGGGGATTTCAACAACACTCCCCAATGGAACATGAAGTTAGGTAACCACATCAATATGACTGCTGCTGAAAGAACTAGTTGGAACGACCTGCTTGCAACTAACATGTTCTATTACATTCCGTGCTCTAATATAATGGTCTAATAAAAGAAAGGGCAGTGACAGAACCTTCTGTAACTTAGATAGGTTCTACATCTCGAGTACTTCTTCTACCCTTGATCATTATATTGTCACTGGTGATATAGGGGCCTCACTTTCTGATCACCAGCCTCTGATTGTAGATTTCAAAGATTACATCATTCCCAAGAATGGCAACAAAACGAGCTTCAATTCAATACCTCTCTTCTCAATAGCTTAAGGTTCTGCACTGAGCTCAAAGCCTTCTACCAAAGCCTTCCTGAGATTAGACCCCATCACTCTATGGCTAATTTCTATGAGAAGCTTAAAAGTTGTAAGAACTGGATTAAGT
>JAANSK020275247.1:0-11352 GCA_011763485.2 Isoetes engelmannii
GCACTTTAAAGATTTGCCTTTTTCGTGCATGTTGTTATACAAATGTAGTCTACTACAATAGCCAGCATGCCAAAATAGGGGGGTAAAAATTTTTTAAGTTGCAAAAAGAGATAGGTTCTTTAGAAAACGTCACTTTTGAGTGCAATGTCCAATTTTTAGAGGGAACGGGAGTCATGCAACACTCCCGTTTAAAATGCAATCGTGTTCTAACTGAAAAGTACGAACACACATCAATATGGAGCAATGTTTCAGTGTCGGCAGCATCAAGTACATCTACAAGTACATATACAAAGGACATGATCGAGCCTCTATCAAGGTCAGTGCAGAGCTGACAGTTGAATCCACCTCGGGACAAGATATGTGTCTGCACCTGAAGCCAGGTGGAGGCTAAATGGGTTCAAGATGCATGGGAACTCACACTCAATACATAGGCTATCTGTCCACCTGCCAAACAACCAAGCAGTCTATTATCAGGAAGGTCACGAAAGAAATGCCTTTGAGCGGGAGATACAGAAAAGGACAATGCTGACATCATGGTTCGAGCTCAGCAAAAATGACACGGATGCGCATCAATACACTTATCCAAAAATCCCCCAGCACTACACATTCAAGCGCTAACAATTAGTTTGGGAAAAGAGAAAAGCGGACGTTCAAGCTCATCACACGGATGTACAATATCAGCCCTAAGGATGGCGAGCGCTACTATCTTCGTCTCCTGATACTATATATCAAGGGCACTACCAGCTTCGAAGACATGCGCACCATCAATGGCAAACATTGTTCAACTTTCAATGAAGATACCAAAGAGCTCGGCTTACTAGAAGACGATGCTGAGTGGGAGAAAACGCTTGAAGATGCAAGCATCTTCCAAATGCCAAACCAGCTATGCCAGACATTTGCCTTCATTTGCCTATACAATGACCCACAAGATCCAGCATGGTTATGGGAGCTCTTCAAGGATAGTATAGCAGAAGACTACTGACGGGATATGCCACCAGAGCAAGCTTTCAACCACGTGCTAAAGGAAATCGATGACATCTTTCAGATGAGTGGTTGTACATGCCAGCAATATGGACTACCAGAGCCACATCTAGACATCCTAGGCAACTTTGAAGAAGAGCCCTCCTTTGATGCAGAACAGAACAGGAGTTGAAAGAAGGACAAGAAAACTACGACAAACTCAATAAGCACATAGCCGACATAATTCTCAATGCAATAAGCCAGCAACAAGCCCGCAACAAGCCCAATGTACCAATGTGGATGGCCCGGGAGGTACAGGAAAGACATTCCTCTTCAACAGCCTTATTAGTATGCTAAGAGGACGTGGCATCGGCTTTGTATCAGTGGCTTGGATAGGCATTGCTAGCCTCCTTTTGAAAGGAGCACAAACAGTCCATTCAATATTCAAATTACCACTGAACATGACACAAGAGGCAACTTCATCACTTCGGGCAACAAGCCGGCAAGCAGATGTTCTTAGAAAGGCGAGCATTATTGAGTGGGATGAAGTGGGGATGACACACACGCAAGCACTCACAGCCGTTGACAGGGTTCTACGGGAGATACGACAAGATGACAGACACTTTGGAGGGTTGATAATGCTCACCGGTGGTGATGTTCGACGATAGTTGCCTGTTGTCAAGCGTGCGACCAAGACAGAAGTGATCTCAAAGTGTGTCAAGAGGAACCCGCTATGGACTCACTTAAAGACCCACAAGCTGACACAAAACATGCGAGTAGGACAAGCCGAACGCCGCTTCTCAAGTTTTTTGCTGTGGCTTAGGAATGGTGAACGGATGAACAATGAGCCAGGATTGGACCGCGACTTGGTTGAGATACCAGAAGAGTGCATCATGGAAGATGACTTGATTGACAACATCTTCGGCAAGGAAATAACAGTAGAAGATGTCCACCGGCTGTATGAAAAGGCCATCTTAACACCAAAAAATAAAGACACATTGAAGCTCAATAACTCTATAACAAGATCCTTCAAAGATTACTAGGACTCCTCCATATATGCACTAGCATAGACACTATGACAGCAGAAGGAGAAGATGCTACAAGGGGCTTTCCAATTGAATTTATCAACCATGTAACCCCATCTAGCATGCCACCACATAAATTGCACATTAAAGACGGGGCCGTCATCATGCTACTCAGGAACATGAACCCAAAGTTCGGCCTCTACAATGGCACCCGTCTCCATGTCATCAAAGCACATGCCCGAATAATAGATGCAGAGATAATCACTGGCACATTTAAGGGAACAAGGGTCCTCATACCAAGGATAACCCTTGAGCCATCAGACATTAAATGTTCCCCTTCAAGCGGAGGCAATTCCCAGTGCGCCTCACATTCTCGATGACCATAAACAAGTCCCAAGGCCAGTCGATGACATCAGTTGGCATCTACCTACCAACACCAGTCTTCGCCCACGGCCAACTCTACGTCGCATTTTCAAGGTGCACCACACAACATGGAGTGAAGGTATATATGGAAGATACCTCAAGACAAGGAGCACTGCTCAAGAACCATAGGAGATTCACTCCAAATGTCGTCGACAAAGAGATCCTACAAGACAAAATAGCCTCTTAACTCCCCATATAGTCAACAATGCAGTTTATTAGATCCATATGAAAAACTACGTAATAGCTATACATCTAGAATTCTGAATTTTGAAATCTGAAATTTGTCAATTTATGTACAACACTACAACCTCTTCTGTTATCGTCACTGGCTAATCATTTACAATGCAACTTCTAAGTAACATGACACAAACATATTCACGCTTCTTTAATACACAATTTCCTCATTGCAGTCCAAACATTTACACCCTCCCATCTCATGCCCAGCAACGCTGGGCACCATTACTAGTAAAATGATATTAATATTGTAAATAACCATCACATAATGATAACTTGTATTTGGCTATAATGCAGATGGTGTTTTATTTAAAGTCAGTTAGTCGTCATTTTACGCTGTCATCAATCATATACTGCCACATGGCGTTGTTTCTTTTCCAGAAAAGTTCACTTACTAACATTCAGGTTTTTTGCTTAAGTTCTTGGCTTCTGCCGTCGGATGACACATGGTGTATAATGGACAATTACAGTTACAGGGAAGGTCATTTACGTCAGCTTCTTGCTGTGTCAACAAAGCTCCACATTGCCGCACGTCTCCTGTTTCCCCACAACATGAAGGTCAAGTAAATGACATCTTCGTGTATTTATACGTAAAAATAGGTTAGGAGCATTTCTGCCTTCTCCTCCAATCATATGCCGCCATGTGGCTGTTGTTCTTTTACGAAAATGCAAGTATGCACGGTGAACAAAATTTACAACTGATTCAAGCCAGATTCTTGCTGATTTACACTAATTCAAGCCTGATTCTTGCTAATTTTACCTGTAAAAATGCTCCTAACCTATTTTCACGTAACAAGAATCTTTGTTTACTTGTGATTATGGAGGATCAACACTGCCTCTGCCTAACGACGTCGGCAGCGTTTTCCCTCCAGAATCACAAGTAAACAGTGATTCTTGTATACAAAACATACTTCTAGAGAACTTCCAATCATGTCACATTCATAGGAATAAATAAACGTGCATGCATTTGACTAGCTCCCTTATGAGGATGCTTAGATTGCGCCTAAACTTGTAAGAACCATGTTATTATGTTGAAAGCCTCAAAGACATTGCAACTGGATATCTTAATGGAATCTAGAAGACATCAAGTACCCTTTTGGGATCGATCTCCACGTGCGTAAAATACTACCTCACGTTCCATGGTTCAAAATTTTAGGAACCCAATTAAAAACCTTTGGCTAAGTTAGTGCATGATAGGAAATTTCGTGATAATTTTTCAAGGAACAAGAGAAAAGTTTTCAAGTTGGACTTTGGAAAGAGGATATAAGTATTGTTCAAGAATTCGAGTCTTAATTATGACTCACGCTGCATTAAGTAGGAATGTGCTTGGTTTTGATCCCTTTGGACCTAGTCCTTAGTTTTTATTGAATTATTTTAGGAACCAAGTCATATTTTGACAAAATATAACCAAGGTCAACCTTGGGATTTGAGGTCTAATTACATATCAAAATTGATGCAATAAGTTGCTATAGGTAGTGTAAATACAATGCTCTATACACCAATTGGCCTCCGTGGACGAAAAAAATCTTACTCTATTCTATTTCAAAATTATACAACATATTACCAGACAAGCTGATGGCCATTTGTTTGATCCAAGCAAGTCTTCACATGAGTCTGAATCCATGCTTGATGCTCATTGCTTATGTTTATCCCCATGCAGTAGGGTTTCATGGGAAAATGAGTACAGGGCTCAGCAGATTGCCCTTGATAACATGCAGGTGTCTCATTCTTCTCTAAATCCCCTCTAATATTTAAGATGTAAGGCTTCAGCCCTGCTAGACCATGAGCAACATATCCAAATGTGGAATATGCACTTATAGCAATATGATCACTGAAACTTAGTAACCACATTTCTGCCAGGGCTGCCTTAGATTGTTCCATATCAGAAGACCTTTCATTTCCCTGACTAGATAGAGTATGGATTTTTACCAGTTTTCCTCCTCCTGCTGGATGGTCTGCATAGAGCCCTTTTATGGATTCATAATACTTTCCTTGTAGTGATGCAATTAGAACAGATATTCTAGGTTCTTTTTCTCTATTTGCAACTGAAAGGTATTCCAGTTGAGTCAAATTCTCTGCCAATTCTGCTGCAGGAAGAATGTTATTAGTTGTGAAACAGTCAATCACTCTCTTGTATGCTTTTTCATCAAATTCTGCCAGATTTCCCCTTCCATGAAGCCTGATTTGTGCACCAACTCTTACATCTGAAGGGGACATGTAGTTCAGATAAACTCTAAGAATAACAGCCCATACATCATTAATTGGAAGCAAAAGAATCCTTGCTATGTATGGGAAAATAGGCACTCCATCTGGGAAAAAAAGATGCATTCTTTCCCAAATCATGGGCATGGTGAGCATAGTAGTTAAGTAATATTGAGTGCTCTCAAATCCCACCCATTTTACACCTGCAAGCTTCATCTGCCATTCCCTGCAAAAAAAATTCTGATCCTGACCAGATTGTATGTGCCCTAAATGCAAAACTATAGTGCTGCCATTAAAATCTGGTTCCATCAAGCCTGCCATTGTTGGGCTGTTATGCACATCTTCAAAAGGAAAATCAAGAGGCAGCAACCATGAAGAATTAGGAAAAGGCTCACAGAGTAAAGCAGCTAGGTGTCTTCTTGAATTTAAAACAAGTACTCTGTTTGTGGCTATGGCGTATGTGAATGCCGAAACAAGGGACATTAATCTGTTGCCTAAGCCTTCTCCCCCTTCCATGTAGATCAAATACTTGCAGTCTTGATCTTGTGGAGAATTCCCCTGCAAAAAAAGCTCTGTCCAATTTGCAATATTACTTGTGCATTTATAATGCAGATCTGTGTACTTTTTCCATGCTTCTTGAAAAACGGGAGCTTCTGGCAAGACGAGCCAAGATTTGGAGTAAAATTTGTGCCCTGTTCTGCTTAAACAAGCTGAATCGATTGGGGGATTTTGGGCGGAAGATGAGGAAGGAGAAAAAGAATAAGAAAAAGAACCTCTGTAAATGGAAGTACTTAAATCCGACGCAGATCCTGCAAATTGCTTTGTAAGTTGAACTATTCTGGTGCTGCCGCTTTCCAGAGTGATCGACAAGCAAAACACCAGAGCTGCCGAGAAGAAAAACAAGACCACAATTGATCTTTGCCAAGACCACAAACCATTGCGAAAAGCTCCATCTTCAGACGGCTGCTTCACTTTTAAGATCTCAAACATGGTTCGTTCTGCTAGTGCGCATCAAAGTTTGGTCTGGCTACCACAATGCCAAACTAAAAATAGGAGGAAAATTTTCTCCATAGCCAGATTCTGGAGTACGTTACGGTTTTTGGTTCTTTAGAATGTTAAACTAGATTGCTGGGTGGGGAATTTTGACTTGATATATTTAATAGAATAGAATGAGTTGAATTGTTTTTTTATAATGGCTAGCCTCTAATCTAATTAATGGCTAGCCTCTAATTCCAATGCGGTGCATTGAGGAACAAATTCAACCGCTAGGATGACGTATGGTTGCAACGTGGCATTGTTTCTACATTAGGATTGCCCCATTGTCCATGACAGATTCCACCAACGCTAGAAAGGAAATTCCTTCCTTTGTTGACTAGATGAATGAATTTGATCTGATACACTGGCATGTGCTCCCAAATGCTCTCCAGACGAAATTCTCCACCGCTTTAAAACACTGGTGTATGGACTTGCAAGAATCCTTGTTATTTTTGCAAGTGCATACACCTTGTTATTCTGTTTACGAAGTTCGTAGCATGCTTATCCTATGGAGGGTAGGCCTTTCCTCCACTCCTAGGCTATACACGTTGCGTCTCACCTTATAAAGAATGATGCTCAGTAGTTGCATCTTCAATTTCTAGAATCATTTGCTGAGAAACCGAAAGAAAATATACTAAGTTACATGATTCTACAATTGTTTTTACGCTTCTTAGATGTTGGACCTACTTCTTCGAGCCTGTCTTTATCAGGGTCTGGATCACTCTCTTCATGCGCTCCTTTTTCTGCATCGTTTTCAACATTGTCGAGTAGATCCTCAGCTGCTTCTTCCTCTTCTTCTAATCCCGATTTTAAGTCTAGGAATACTTCTTTCATATGTGGTTGTGCTGGGCACTAAGGCCCGCTTCATCTAGTTTTATAGCAGGCCCAATTCAAATAAACTTGGTTAACTCATTAAAGGTTTGTGATGGATGCCTTGAAGTTGGTTGGTATCATAAGTCATAATGCTACACTGATAACATCCGAGATGTCCTCCATCTCACTGATTATGAAACCTTCAAGTGGGTAAGCTGTCCAGAACTATTAATGCCCAAGGTTTTTGCAAACCTCACTGAGCAAAGGATATTCTTCTCTAGCTACCCAAATACGTGGGATGATGTCGTGTGCCGACCTTGGCTCTACTAACTTCGACTCTGACATATGCTTGGCAAGTTCCATCTTTCTTTGATATTCGATGATGTATCCTCGTTGAAGTCTTCCTCTTCATTTGCTATACGTTTCCCTCATCTACATCAAACTCTCTCTCGATCTCAATTTCAATGGTCAAAGCCATGATTAGCGCAAGGGGATGCCTATGTCCTAAAAAAGTTGAGACGATACCACTTGAGACCTCAGAACATATCGTTGCCTGTACATCTAGATCTTTCAGCATTAAATGATATATGTACAACTTCCTTGAGTCACCGATCTTCTCGCGAGTGGCGCCAAATGTTCCCTGTAGAATGCTACCCAAACTCAGTAATCAGAACTGGCCTGCATGGTTTTGAGGATGTCCAACTCAGTGAGGGCAACATTGACTTCCTAGAATGATTTAGCTGGGGGAAGGCCGGTGTACCACCTCTGACGACTATATAGGTATTATATGGCCTTCAAGAAAGTCTTTTGAAAATTCCTTGGGAATCTTCTGGAAACTTTCAAAATGTTCTCTAGAGCACAAGGCCAACGCGAAGGGGAGTTTGAACTCAATACTTTATGTTATAAAAGAATCATTTTATCCAACGTGTTACCTACTAATTATTGTTACCTACTAATTATTGTGCATAAATGTTGTGGTATACATTTTGCCTAAATGCCGTTAGAATATACACAAATAACTGAAATGCAAAAAAGAGGCCCCTTTTTTAGGATTTAGGGCATAAGGATCGGCATTTTGGTTCAACACCGTCTTGAGCCTTCTAGCTCCTGTTTGTTCCTGCTTGCCCGTGTATTTTCAAATACTTGAGCTTGTTTTCACGTAGGTTCTTGACAGTTTCAACCGGAATCCCCTTATCCAGTTCTAGCTTGTTTTGAACATGTGTTCTATTTCTTCCGTGGAGGACGTTGCCGCAAACAAGGAGACCATGTCAGCATTATTGCAGAGGTTAGGCTAGCTTGCATGTTCCTTCAGCTGTTCCAACTAGAAAATATTGAGCTCCAGGAGATGGCATGTCGGGCTTTGACAAAGAGTCCGCAGAGCCAGAGTTTGGTTAGCCCGAGAAGTTCAACAGTATACGATCTAAGCTCTGAGGAATTTTGAATCAGATGCAGTTGTTGATCCAGTTGCATCCTTATAGATATCCGACTGATCAAGCTCAAATCGGTTTAGTCGGTTCTCTTCTTATGTGACCAGGTTTCAGTTGGTTCGCACTATTGCTCGAGAAGGACGATCCTCAAATAAACATTTTTGCAGTTTTCGCTAAGGCACTAGAGACTTAATTTGGATATACTTATAGGTAGCGGACGATTGCCACCAAACTCAACAGCCTCATGCAAGGGTCACGTCCTCCTTCCGTTTACGCATTTGAATTTTGGCTAATCGCATCAGACAGTTCTTGGGATTATATTGCTCTTCGAGATTGTTTTTTGAAGAGGCCTTCGGGATGATGTCAAGGATCTGCGATTGACGATGGATTATCTTGCAACCTTCAAAGAGGCTATCAAGCTCACAGTTAGAACTATCTTTTTGATTGAAAGCAATTCTTCGCCCCCACTTTAGCTACACCCGTAGAAGTCCATGGTCCAGTTCCTATGCAGGTAGATCGTTTAGTTGTTCAAGGTCCTTTGATTACCGCGATGAGAAGCTGCATATCCAAGGTAAGGAAATTTATGTCTTTATTGTGGAAATTCAGACCGTGTGGTCGAATGTCCGATAAAGCAACCAAACCAGTTGAGAAATATGAAGGGCCAGTTTAAGTAGGAGGCCGAAGATTCACTTTCTTCAAAAGGGATATGCCACCTGCTGCGCATAGGGTGGTAAAAAGACCCTTATATGTACCATTTTTTAAATAAAAGACCCCTAGCATACAATTTTTTATTTTGTTACATACACACCCCCTCCCGATTTTATTTATGTCAATTTTATATGAAAAAACCCCTCTTATACGACCTTATAAAAACCTTATTTCCATATATCCCCTATTTGTATACATAGCATTTTTTTGATCATATACATTTATCAAAAGGTTGAGGTTGAGGAAATGGATCCTCTGGGAATATGAAATGAGCCTCTCGTATTCCCAGGGGATCCATTTCCTTTAAAAAGAGTATATCACCTGCATGTATAGGGTGGTAAGAATCTCTATATACTAGTAACGGTGCCCAGCGTTGCCGGGCATAAGTTGGAACCTGTAAATAATAAGCCAGAGTCGTTCAAGGATTTAAATTGGAAGCATAGGTTAAATTTCGAAGAAGATGTAGAAATCAGAAATACATACTTAGCATATAGAAACCCAAGTTTCGCATTGTTGCGAATGTTTGATTTAGTGTGTAGGTTTGAAGTATTACTCCATTGAATGTGTATATATTCCATTGATGGTGCAATAACAATGTTTTGGAGTAGATATATATTCCATTGATACATCTATATATTCCATTAATGGCACTAACAATGTTCTCATTTGCTTTGTTTTCTATAACTTTCATCATGGGTCATACGTGTATAATGTTCTCATCTCCTTTACTGTCTTGCACTTTACAATTTCATTTTACTTTGTTGTCTAGCTCAGATGGTGGTCAAATGCGAGATTTTGCAGCCACAAAAACATGAATTGTTATTAACTTTTGTCACAAAACATGAATTAGTTATTAACCTTTGTGGTTGTGGTTGCGCAATGGGGTGCTCAAAGCATAAAAACGTCAATTATATGGTTGTTGTGCAATGGTGTGCTTAAAGCATAAAAGTCAGGTGTTCCAATTGTATGGTAGTTGTGCAATGGCGTTGTTCCAATTGTATGGTAGGTGTTCCAATTGTATGGTAGTTGTGCAATGGTGTTGTTCCAATTGTATGGTAGTTGTGCAATGGTGTTACACCATAAAACTTTAGTCGTTCCAAGTCTATTCATTTCCTTTTCACAACATCAACAATGAATTATAGCGGCTACAGAAATGAGAGATCCTTTTCAGCCTCATGACGGCTTCTCTAGTCAGAACGTTAAGCATATTTGCTACAAATGCTTCCTCAAACTTTTGCATTCATAATACAACATACCAATCTAAGTTTCTATGCATTATGGGCACTTGTAATTTTCTCAAGTAGCTCCAATGCTTTTTCTAGTCACTCAACTGCATAAACTTGGCTCATTCACAATTTCATAAGCAATAGCTTAATCGCATGATGAAGTGCTTAATCCTACGATGAGGTTGTGATAAATATAGACCCTTCAAGACCCTTGTCCAATAGACTCAGTTGCAGGCTTTGGCACATAGTTTAATTGTCCAAGGTTGAACAGATGTAGGAATTGTGAAAAGATATTTCTGCAGGATCCGACCTGTATAAAATGTTAAAGAACAAAACTGGACAATCACAACATGTTGGATTTATACTCATTGTTTGGTCTGCAAACAATCACAAAAAGCATTATGTTGTACTAAATTATGGAAAAAATGCACACATGAGCCATTCTAAACCTCAAATTTGATCTGTCCTTTTGTTCCCCCATCTATGAACCAGCAGCTCCCGTGCTTGCAACTCCACCAATCATCTGGAAACAACAAAAACCTGCATTACCTTAAATATATGCATATGACACAACAAAGTACTCTAAAAAGTGGTTAGAAAATAACTTTGGCTGCTAGATCTCAGTGTTGACAATCACTGTTTCGCTGTTTCATATGTTGCCATGCAATTTCCCATGTAGATAAAATAGCCCTGGTTGTATCAGTTATGTCAATAACCGGTCCATAGAAAAACATCACCACCATTCTGGTGGCGACCCATACTGAAATACATGTACAGAATGATAAAGTATGGCTACTGAAACCTTACATACAGAAGGGACATAGAAAATACTGCACCATAATTTAATCACATTGTACCTTAAATTAACTGAATGAGCTACATGAGCATACAACGTACTAAACTAAGCATGGTTTTGGCAAGACTTCTCTTCCCACTACATGGCGATATTGCATTTGTCAAAACAATAATCACACAGAGAAAAACAAAGAATGACATATCTATTCTGCAATTTCCTGAGCCTAACCATGAGCACAGCGTGATTTGAGATAGAAAAAGCTGAGATGAAGGTAAATGATCCACAGTCTAATCAACACATCTTCCTTTGGGCTCAAAAAATTATGAGGATACAATGAAATCTCCTAGTGTTTTCTCAACAACAAAATCACAGCTCCAATATCTAACTCTCCGCAGCCACAAGCCCAGCAAAGCGGAATGCTGACAACACAGCTTACAGTCTAAGGGTGAATTCGTAAATGCAAATATTATCTGCTCTGGAGCTCCAGCCATGAGATTTGCAAA
>JAANSK020275258.1:0-11352 GCA_011763485.2 Isoetes engelmannii
GTAGTTGCTATCACTTGGGCATGTACCGTCTCATAGGCCTTTGGCCTCCGTGGACGTTAAAATATACTTCCTTCCTTTCTTCCTTCCTTAAATTAAATTATTCCGTGGGGTGAACATTTGCCTCCGTGTGTGACAAATGTTGGCCCCATGGAATTTAAGCCGTGGGGGCATTTGTGTAACGTGAATGTCAGCTGGCCATTTTTTCTGACATAGTGTCTTGCTAGCGGTGAGGTGGAAAATATTTTTTGACAAACTTTCCACGCACAATTTTCTCTCTCCCTCTCCTTCACGAACTGGCTATGGCATCCTGAATGACGCCAGGTCATTTACAAAGCCGCTAGGGCATTTTGGCATGATTTTTGAAGAGGCGCCAAACTGTTGCGGAGGTGATCAGCGAAAAATTTTGATGTTTTTGCTTACATTTTTTTTATTGATTTCTGCTTGTAGGTGGTCTGGCGACTGTTGTTGATGAGTTTCTGAGGTCTTGGCGAGTTCTGGAGGTTGTTGGTGAGTTCTTGGAGAGTTTTGGAGCTGTTTTTTGCATGTTTCGAGCTTCTTCAGGAGTTTTCGAGCTTCTTGCTGAGTTTGAAGTCTGTCTTATAAGCACATTCTTGTTTCTTGTATTTATCTTTCATTTTTTATGCTAATCTCTCCTCCTTTAATTGTGCAGGTAGATTTCCTTCTTTTGGAGATGAGAGATGGTTAAATGTTGAGGATATATTTACTTTTTCATGTTCTTTAGTTTGTTAAGTCCTTCAAGCACTGAGTTATGGTGAGGTGAGGCTTTAGGAATGGATGCGCCTTCATTTAGTATTGTGGAAGATGAGAAAATTTTGGAGGATGTTATAAAATACTGTGATGCAGATTCTGAAGCAAGACCTATTATTAGTATATATGATTACTGAAGAGGTCATGGATATGGAAGAGTACAATGTAAAAGAGAACGTAGATACTGCTAAGAGAATATAGATCCTGCTATTGTTCTGCCTTCTTTTGGTACTTTTGTTGCTGCTGAGTCTTCTAAATGTGGACTGTTGTAATTTTTTACATGTATTGAAGCATTTTGACCGTGTAAATTTTAGTATTTCCTATTTGTTTTGAATTGATTTCAGTAGAAGTGTGACTTGAAGTATAGGGTAGAAAAGTTAGAATGTTGGATAAAAGATAGAATGCAAGGTAAAAATATGAGAATGTAAGGTAAAATAAAATAAAAAACAATCGAGCCCAACATTCCCAAAAAGAATGTGCACCATGTGGCAACGCACAATTGGCTTAGAGGTCAGAAAAAAGGCCAGCTTACATTTACATATGATGGAATTTGTTTGGGGGAGAGGAATATCCTACTAGATATATCGTTGAACGGTCAAGATTGCTAAGAATTTCGTCAATATTGTTGTTTCTCTTACACGTTACTTATTTAGGCAAGAAGCCCTATGTGGTTGCCATGTGCTCTACCTCAGGGAGCATGGGGACCATGGTTGGGGAAATTCCCATGACCTTATCTGCTTTTACAAATTCGGGAACCGAAACTTACAAGCCTCGGTTTGGAAAATTTATTGGAAGCTTTGTAGAGTACGATCGCCCACTAGCGCCGACGTACCTCAAGTTGCGAGACCTCGGCTCATCCCTTTGCGGCAGTCACCACCTATTGTCGTTCCACGTGTCCCTCGATGGATCGTGGAGGTCAATTGCCCCCCCGTTACAGGGTTCCCATGACTGTGCCTCGGCATCCCCTAACCGTTACGGTTATGTCCTAAGCGTGAGGTCATGCACCAGTAAGCGTGCATCTGCAAGCATCTTAGTGCGAGTGTGAAACCCTTGATCATGCCTGTGAAAGCCCCTGAGCAGGCCCATTTGAACGACAAATTCAATACTGGTGGTTTGAATTGGCACCCAATTCTGTACTCGATTGATGGAGCTTGATTCAATTAGCCATCTCATGATATGGCTTAGCTCAAGATAAAACCCTGTTGCATACTCACAATATCTTAGTTATCGACAACCGGTTGTGAAGAACATGATGGATATAGTTTTCACAAGGGCACAAGGAAACATGATGAATATGATGGTGAAACAACACCAGGGTTCCTCCAGTCATAAAGCGGGTCTGTGTGACCAGGAGGAAGGAAATGGCACCTCATGTCAGTGCATCAAGCATTCCAATGTTGAGAAAGCCTACCAAACGAGGACAATGGATGAAGCGCAAATACTAGACATCCTTGAAGAGGTAAGTGAGTTGGCATTTTGATTAGGGAGGCATCAAGGAGATCTAGTAATCTAGAGTCCACCATCAAGGATTAATTATATGGTAGAATCGCCCATAAACAATTAAGACATCCACAGATTTTGACAACCCTGCAAAAGAAAGAGCTTGTTAATTGGGCTCTTGGTAGGGCAGAGCAAGGAATGGAAGTTACCTGACTGCTATCAAGGAAAAGGTAACAAAGATGGCAGGAGGAGGGGGGATTTGCGGGACTCTAATTTTTTTGACCTGCCAAGCAGCAAAAGTAGAAGTTTTTTATGCAAAGGCATCCAAAAGAGGTCCTAAGTGCAGAAATACTTGAAGTTGCATCAGCATGTACCATGACTCAAGAAAACTTGGACAGTTTCAATGCCAGGCTCAGGCAAATTTATGATGAGTTCAAGTTTCTAGCATCTAGGATATGGAATGTTGATGAGACTAAAATTCAATCTAGTAAAGAAAGGGGTGAAGATCAATAGGCATAATGGGGAGAATAGGGTAAGTGAAGTGGTCATGAACAGAGGAATGGGTTACCATATTGGTGTGTGCCAATGCTGAAGGTTTAGGGTCTCTAACTTGTACATCTTCAAGGGCAATCGAATGAGACAGGACAACATTGCATGAAGTGAGGAGGGTGCAATACAGGTTATCCAGTCTTCAGAACGGATGACGACAGAGCTCTTTAAATTCTAGCTATCACACTTTGAAGCAAGAGATCTGGGTGGTGTCTCCTCAACTAGGCCTCACCTTATCATATTGGATGGTCATGGCAGCCATGTGGAGCTTGATATTATGGCAGCAAAGGAGTTAGGCATTCACTTTGCCTTGCTGCCTACACACATCCCATTGGTTACAACCTTTGAATGTGGCATGTTTTGCTCCATCCAAGGCATCCTTCAAGAGGCTTAGGGTTGTATATATGGTCACAAAGTGAGGGCAAAAGCCAAAGAGAAAAGACATTGCATAACTGATCTCACAGTCAATTGAGAGTGGTCTGACCCCAAATAACATTCATGTTAGGGTTTAGTACAACATGCATTTGGCCTTTCAACTATGAAAAGGTTAAGCCAGGCCTAAAGGGTTCAGGGTTTGCTAGGGTAGCTCTACATGAGAATGCAGCAAAGGAGCGGGAGGAAGAAGGCAACCACATGGACGATGATTTGGGAGGATTCAACATGGATGAAGTGAATCAACTATGGCAAACACAACTGAGAGCCATATAAAATGAAGTTCAACAAACCCATCCAATGAATAAGCAGCTGCCACATGCAAATGGATATGAGCACATAGTTGCACATGGTATGGTTCCTTTTTAGATTCCAGAGACACACGTCGGTGACTCCCAAACATGTATGCAGCCATGACCGTCCATAAGGGCAAGAAAGAGAGCACTTGCTACAGATCTGGGAGGGAGAGTGCACATTTCTAGTGACGGTTTCTATCAAGCCTTTGCAGCTGGCAAGGCAAGAAAGGTTGAACCTGAGAGTTGAAGCTTGAGCAATTTACAGCTCAAAAAAATTGAAGCTGTTAGGAGGAAGGTTGAGAGGGAAGGGGCTGCCAAAAGAGCCCAGCAAATTAAGGCAGAAAGGAAGAGCAGCAAGAAGGTTGATGCTATCTTTGAAGCACGACTGCCAGACTAAAAGACTTAACATACCTTAGAGGTCAGTCTAGAGTTGCATCTGTTTTTTGTTTAAAAAAGACTTTGATTGAAGAAGTAAGAAATAAAAGGCTTGCCTAATTTGAGCTTGCACTCGATAGATAACATCTGGGTTAGGCCAAATGCTTCCATCAACTAGTCCTGCCCATAGTCAGCTTATCGATGACAAATGCCATCCCCAACAAGATGATGAAGAGATGCAAGTCATATGCAACTTAGAGGACACACACATTTTCTCGGGTGAGACTCAAGGGATGCAGACTATCACCATCCATGAGAATTCTATTAGGATGGATACACAAGGCTGAATGAATTATGTTGCAGCCAATTCAGGAACCTAATATATGGTGAGAATTGGAGTGGATTCTGATATTATATCTCGGGGCAGGGGTATTGAAGTGGAATTGCAAGTACGTGGAGGGTTGAGATGGCTCAGATAACCCTGAGGTTAAGGAGGGTACTACATCACAGCAGGATCCACTCCAAACCTGTTATGGATAATTAGAAATTTGTCATATGTTTCCGTAACGTTGGCACTCTAACCCTTATTGCTTGTAGTCACATATGGACAGTGATAAAACCCAAAGAGCATAGGGCAAGAATGCGTACCTATGTTGTACATTATATATTTGTTTGCAATTTCAGTACAACATAAAGAGCCATAGGGGGTATCATTTTTGAGTATTATATAGTTTGTGGTGCCTTTACATGCACATTGACACAACAGTATTACCGAGTTATTTACAAAGGTAACCAGAATCAGCAATATTTACTGCTGGAAAAGCAATGAAGACAGAAGCAGATTTGATAAGTGACATATTGAATTTAGCTTTAGGCACAGATTATTGACAGTAACATATGATACATTGTAGTGGCCACAATTCATGATTCCTAAACACCTGACCTAGTGATCTAAATTCTAAGACAACGTATTGATATCAACCAATGATATCAAGCATAACGACTTTGCTAGTTTGACAATTTTATAAAACTCTAATAACAAAACTAAACAATAGAAGAACAAGATAATACAAAAAAAAAAAAAAAAGCCATGATACAAAAATATTGTCATTCGCCCGAGGAACGCACTTAGTAATAAGGGGATAGTGGCAAAAAAAAACCCCCTAATGATAAGTATACAATTACTTGATGGTAAAAAAAAAATCCCTTTTTTGTCACAAATGAACCATACTGCAAACAATATTGAATCCCATGGGGTCATTAGACGTCTGTCATTTCCCATTATAGCAAAAAAGCCCAGATGGTTGTTATAATAAATAAGGTATGCTGGCCTAGGATACGATTCACCTAGGATACGATTCACCTAGGATACGATCTATGGCGACACTTTCATGCACATAGAGGACCTATCATTAGCTGTTACCTTGGTAGGAGTAACCATGTTGTTGCAATGCAGAAAGAGTTTGGGTGTGGTTGATGTGGTAGAAGCTGAAGAAGAGACCTGATGTTTTTTGGTGGGGGAGGGGGTCCCTTCCCATTGGAGCATGTCGTGTCCCAAGGGGATGCTAGATCGGCGTTGTGCATCCATGCTTTCTAAACTCCAATACCTATCTGTAAAAGCAGAGCAAAGAGTTATAATAGAATAAATAGAATAGAATAGATTTCTTTATTGTCCACGGAGATCAATTGGCCTATGGGACTGTTATGGTTGTTAAACCGGCTCAAGGGTGTGGCTCAATGCCACAAGATTCTGGGATTAAGTCAAGAACTACACTAAAGGGTTGACATGTCAAAAACCACTGAATTATTTAAATAACTTAAACGTTAATGGCTAATAACGGGGTCGAACTAAGACATGCGATGATATGTATCAGATCATCCGGATACTTTCCGAAAGCAGCCCAGGTAGGCTGATTACCCAGCCTTTTGTCTCGATTTAGAGTTCCCTCGCCTTATCATGCCTTTTTCCTACTTTTGTTCCCATCGAGATCTTCTTGAATTTAGTTCTAAAGACCTTGTGATAAAAAGGCTTTTCCTATATAAATATGTTCATGTTGTCTTCCGCTTAGTTTTTTGCTACAATTAACCATCCAGAGAGTTATAGCTTTGAAGATAGTCTTGTGAATCCTGTTGAGCTCAAGATAAGGATTTCTTGATCTGATGAGCCCGATTGGGTGGTTAATTCTCCTAAGGACTGGAGATTGTTGAGTTTGTGATGATTTTGCGATGTTATTTGTTGTTTGTATCGATTTGGTATCAGAGCCCGGTTACTTTCAAGGAATCTGTGCTAATGGTGAACCGTTACGATATTCTAGAAAGCCAGTATCAAAAAGCACTTTTAGCTGCTGATTTTATAGCAAAGGAAATTGCTACTGAGATTGCTTTACCTTCGCCTACTTCCAAGGAGGAACACCAGCAAAAATTACAGCATATTGCTCTATTGTATGGATTTTTACCTAATATTGCATATCAGCCTCCATTACCAAGTGGGTTTCCACTTCTTAATCTTCCTCCTTCCTCAAATCCTCCACCCAATAATCCACCTCCTATAAATTCACCATTAGAAAGTCCTAATCAAGATCATACTGCTATTACTGAACGAAAAAATCAAAATGAAAAGGAGAAAGTTGCTAAATGGTCGAAAAAAGTGGATCTGCCTTATTTCAGTGGTGGAGTACATGTTAAGCCGATGCAGGTTATAAGCTTCCTTGGAACATGGGAGAAGTTTTTTTAAAGAGTAAACGCAGCTGAGTGCGAAAAACTTCATTCCATGGATACTTATTTGGACGAGCAAGCTCACGTTTGGTGGCAAGGATGCAGAATGATGCAGCCACCTATCAACTCATGGAAGGAATTAAAAAGTGTGTTTGAAGCACACTATATTTGCCTGCAAACTATCATAGAATACTGCAAAAAGAATGGGATCTTGTAAAGCAAGATCTAGAAGAGAAAGTATTTGGCTATTATATGAAGTTCAATCATTTAGGATCTCAAGTTCGGAACTTGAGTAAAGAGAAACTTTTAAGAAAGTTTGTGAACGGGCGAAGGAAAGATATATTTGCAAAGTTGGATCTTACTGAGCCAACAAATGAGAAGAATGCAATAAAGAAAGGGGGAGCTGTAGAACGTAAATTAAATCCCAAGACACACAAACTGGTCATATGGGAAGGAGCACCTTTCAGGGAGCAGAAGAGGCCAAAATGTGAAAAGTTTGAAAATAGAAAAGACAAAAGGAATAAAAGAGGACGTAATGAACATAAATTAAAGACAAATGGAAAGCGTTGGAATAACGAACCAAAATCCAAACAAGAGCCGAAGAAACTGCCAAAGACTGGTTGTTGGATATGGATATGTGGAGGTCCGCATTTCCAGTCTAGTTGTCCGAAGAACACAGCTCCAGTGGACAAAACGGTGAAAAAAGTACAGTTCAAAGAACCTGCACCCAAAGCCCGACGTTGCTCAGTAATATAATGTGAAAAACAAACCTGAAACTTTTTGTGATGGAGAAGAACGGAATAAAGCAAAGCAAGTTGCTACTGAATAAGAACGAGAGAGATTGCATATCGTATATCTGAAGAGTTTATATGGAGATAACAAAAACGCATTGAAAAACATGACTTTTTAAGCTGAAGGTTACATAAAAAGATAGAGAAGTGACAGTCTTGCTTGATAATGGTGCAACTCATGACTTCATATCGCAAGATCCAGCAAGCTAGACTTGAATGTTTACGACTTGCAAACACAGGTTACAGTGGTACAAGGGTTAAAGGATCCCCATAGCCAACGTGACAAATTTGTAATGGCTCCCATAAGAGTATGACAATATCTTGAGGACAGAGCTCTAATTCTAGCACCTCTGGGAACCATGGATGTGATTTTGGGTATCGGATGGAGGGAACAATTTGATACTAGACCAAATTACTGTGAAAGAATTGTGACGATCTTTGTTGACGAACATCCTTTGAAATTGCACTCTGATTTTGAATTCCAAACGGAACCTTTACTTTTATACTTTGAAGCAAAGAAGATAATACAAAGTGAGGGAGAGTCTTGCTTTATATATATTTGAGGGACTCAGATCCTCCATCTCAAGTTTCTCCCGAGTTATATAACTTCTACAATCTAATGATCTTTTTAAGGATGAGGAGACTCTAGATCTTCCACCTCATCGCCCTGAAGATGATGCAATGCATCTGCAAGATAACACAAAACCTCCAAATAGGGCACCTTATAGAGTTAGCCACTTTAAGAAATTGGAGCTTGAAAAGCAGATGACTGAGATGATGAGTCGTCAATTAATATGTCATGATTGCTCTCCTTTTGGTGCTCCTATTATTCTGATTAAAAAGAAGTACAAAGGGTACCGAATGTGTGTTGATTATCAAGCCCTCAACAAGCTGACCGTGAAGAACAAGTTTCCAGTGCCTAGAGCTGATGAATTATTTGATGAATTACGTGGTGCTTGAATATTTAGCAAGATTCACTTGAAGTCTAGTTATCACCAAATATGTATAAAAGATGAGGATATCGACAAAATGATATTCAGAACTACCTTTGGACACTATGAGTTTCGAGTGATGCCATTCAGATTAACTAATGCTTCTGCAACTTTTTGTCATATATAATGGGAAGAGTATTAACAACTGTTTTGGGAAAGTGTCTTGTTGTCTTATTTGATGATATTCTTATCTACAGCAGATCCATAGAGGAGCACAAACATCACTTGCAACAGGTTTTTGATCTCCTTAGGAAAAACAAACTATTTGTTAATGAGTCAAAAAGTCGGTTCTTCATGCAAGAAGTTGGATATTTATGTCATATTATATCCAAGGATGGCATTCGAATGGATTCTGAAAAGATCAAGGCTATTCTCAGTTGGCCTTGTCCTAAAAACCTCAAAGATTTACGTTCATTTGTGCAACTTTGCAACTATTATAGGAGATTTATGAACGATTTTGCAAAAGTTATGCTACCTTTAATAGGTTTATGAAACAGAACGTTCCTTTTGCATGTGATAAAGATGCCAAGGAAGCTTTCCAAATTTTAAAGAAACGAATTGAAACCGAACCAGTGTTAGCTTTGCCGGATTAGAACAAACCTTTTCTAGTATGTCTAGATGCTAATGGAAATGCTATTGCCATGCTCATGCAAGACGGACACCCATTAGCTTATGTTAGCTGCATGTTAAAACCTTCGGAGCAAGGGTACAATACTTATAGAAAGGAATTAATTGCATTGGTACATGCCTTAAAAAAATGGAGACTTTATCTCATGGGAACGAAGTTTGTCGCTTGTTTTGACCAGCAGAGATCGAAACATATCCAGACTCAAAGTTATCAATGCTCGACAATTGAAACTCATTGATACGATAAAAGATTTTGAAGGGTTACAAGTTGAGTACAAGCCTAGGAAGGAAAACCAAGTTGTCGATGCTCTAAGCAGAGTAAACATTCATGCAATTGCAAAAATAGTTGATTTGGAGCTGATGAAAGCAGAATACAGGAATGACTCTTCCTTTGTTGTTCCTTATACTCAAATAGAGAAGGATGGTAGAGATCCTCTTGGAGAGTATAGAATGCATAATGGTTTACTTATATACAGGAATCCTATATGTGTTACTCAGGAATACAGGTCATGAATGATACAAGAATGTCACGAACCTCCATATTCTGGACATAGAGGCACTCAAGCTACTTTAGCCACGGTGAAGAGGCATTTTTATCGGCCGAAGCTTGAGAGGATGTTAAAAGGTATGTAGAAGCTTGTGTTGTTTGTCAACAAATGAAGGCATTTACTAGCAAACCTGCCGGTTTGGTTTAGCCTCTACCAATTCCTGAAAAACCTTGGAAGAACATCACTATAGATTTTATGCAAGGATTGCCGAAGTCAACTCATAAGAATGACCAAATTTGGATGGTTGTAGACATGTTGTCTAAAGAGATTCACTTTATTCCTTGTAAATCGAGTATGACAGCTCCTCAAGCAAGAAAGCTTTTTATGAAGGAGATATTTAAGATTCATGGAATGTCTGACACAATTATAATGGATCGGGACCCATTATTTTGCTGCAAATTTTGGTCAGGACTTAAGAAACAAAGTTTAAATTGAAACAAGAAAATTTAAAATTCCCATTTGAAAGATTCCCTCGAAAATTTTGGAAGCTTTTTAAAATGTACCAAATTAAAGGCATTTTTGTATTTGCAGTACTAAGCTATGCAAAGTTACCTCTAAAAACAGTCCTTTTTGAAAGATGTCCTAGTAAACAAGAGCATTAAAAAAAAATACACTAGTTCTTGGGGGTTATACAATATGTGCAACCGGTTATACACTTGCTCGAAAGGAATTGCTAGAATTTTAGGTGCATTATATGAAATTAATTATTCCTAGTTTTGGCCATACAAAAATTAATTAGTTATTAGTCCCTTTTTTTCATAAAAAGATTATTGTGTTCTATCCTTTAACTGGATCGCTGCTTGAATCCAGATAATTAGCATTGTTGAATTCCTTTTGGCGAAATGTTTTTCTGAAATTGGTGCTAGAATTTATGCTAAGTGTTTCTTTTTTGACAAATTTTAGATACTGGTATTTCTACATGCGGGAATCCTAAATGTACATGATCGAAACATTTCCTGTTCCTTGACAGGACCTTGCTGATGATTTTCCATTTCCGGCCAGGTGCATGACTGCGTTCTAAGCCAGTTATCATCAGAAGCATAAGAAATATGAGTATAGATGCAAATGGACTGCTATTCGGAAGACCAAGTAAAAGCAGAAGATGCATGGGATGGTAAATAATAACCAAACTGTAACTGTACCTGTCTAAGCTTTATTATTTGAAAAGAAAAATTCAGGAAATAGCTGTTAAAGCGTATGCTAGAAACAAATCCCACCTAAAGGATATAAACCTCGAACTGAAAGAAGTGTATGAATGGCAACCTCTAAGAACTCGCACACTAGATCTGCAATCTCACCTGCTATCGGCTCAAGAAAAAGGTAAAAATTAAGCTATCTTATCCTGGCATGGATTTCTGCGTTTCCGTTAAGTACCTTAGGAAGACTTGCGTTCCATAACATAACAGCTTGAGTACCATAAACCCTTGAGCACCATAACAGCTTGAGTACCATAAACAGCTTGAGCACTTTTGCATAAACTCTCTTGCTGGAGGTGAAAATTGGGTAGAAGGCCCAGATATAGTTTTTTGGGATATTAGATCTCATGCATAAATAAGCAGTCTACCCCTTACTTAAATTGTACAGATAAAAACGACCCACTTACTTATATTTATACTTATCCAAGCATCCACATCTTGTATCCATGTGCTCTCACTCAAGTATTCAAAATATTCATGCTATTACTGTACAAACAAAGCGGAGTCAGAACGTTTATAAAATCTGCCATGAAATCTTCAAGAAATGCAGTTCAAAGTAATCATCTGTGACCCAAATTTCTAACCCAAATTACTTGCAGACTCAAATTTCTGACCTTTTTGCC
>JAANSK020275269.1:0-20962 GCA_011763485.2 Isoetes engelmannii
TTCCCCCCCCCCCCCCCCCCCCCCAACGTCCATCAATCCCATGAAGCGCCTTGGACTAGTTTAGGACAGGTTGTAAGCCATGCTTCAAGCAAGCAACCCTACGGGTTCTGATTTGACTTGTCTTTTATTGCATGCCATGTTCACTTAACTTGTGTTACATAGTACCTTTACCATACCATAGAGAGCATTTTACCATATTGTGCTCACTTTTTTTCTTTCTGAAATCAACAAACCCATTAGCATTATAACTGTTATTCTGGTGTTGACTATCACAAAAAACAGAGGAAAGTTCAAAGACTTTGTTTAATAAAAAAAAATCAGATCTTTTGCACTGTCACTTTTACCCAAAACGGAATTCTGTTGTGAACATAGTGGTCTTTGATCTTGGTTCTGGTATGGTTCATCATGGAGATTTGAAGTTCATCACAATTTTTGCAGTCACATTCTCCACATCTTGCAGGTTAAAGAAGTTGTTGTTGTCCGTAATCTTTGGCCTTTGTGTCTTTCTTGAGGGGAATTTGGTAGGTCTCATATTTCTTGGTAACATTATCTAGAGTCTGGCTTGCTTCCTTAAAAAGATGGCTTTTGAAGCTTTTACGGTGCCTCTCAATGACATGATTTTCTGCTTCTTCCCACCTTCAATTCAGCTTGACAGAAGCATGAATGTCCATTTAAGGTTTTCAAGTCCGATCAGGATGCTTTTAGCCTTACCCAGCAGCTTATCAATGGATTTTTGGAAAATATTGTTTTTAAGACCGCAACAATCCTTTTTGTATGTCCTTGTTTTGTTGTAATGAGTTTATACAAGTTCCTGTCCATTTCTTGCAGCACTTCTAAAGTGTTCCATGCCCAATCTCTGTCATTAGCTCTACCCTTCGAATAATCTTCCTCTAACTTCCGCATTTTTTCCAGATTTGTCTGTACAACCTTCCCCAGAGATGTCAATGTACAAAGCTGCCGCTTTCTGCTGATCCTTTATAATTTCGAATGCAGTATACAGTTCTTTGAGTTCGGTCCATATCTAATCTTTCCTATCCTTCAGTCTAAAGATGCATGTCGATTCTTGATTTGGTCCTGAGACCACGAGTCTTGCTTCAAAGAACTTTTGTCTTGGGCTTCCTACTAGAACGATCTTTTCTTTTCCTTTGCCTATTACCCATCCCTTGCCTGCCATTACTGAGAAATCGAAGGAAAAAGGATCTAATTTGCAACATCGAACCTCCACATTACTATTTCAAGGTCTTGAAAGAACTGAATAGGACGGAGATCGAAGAAGGCCATTCAGTGGCAAAGGGGTTCTGTACCAAACTCAACTGCTACTAAAGTTTCAAACTGATTTCTTGAGAAACGGTCCAAAGCCAGATATCCAGAGTTATGGGCCAAAACTCTTAAAGATCCTATTCTGTCAAAGCACAAAATGCACAAACGATGATTGCTAAAAGATTGTCTGCTAAATTCCTACCCTATAATTGGAGTTGTACGTCTATTTTATGATGCTATATAAGGCTGCACACCATGCTCCAGGAGGATGGTTGGAATACCAAGTCCCTGGAGAATAGCCCCTAGAAGGGCCTCATCCATTGGGACATGTTTTCACATGGATCCCTAGGCATTGCTTTCGGCGACCAACATCCATCTTTCTCCGTCTTCCAAAAACAATGGTGGATTTAATTGCTACATCACAGACTGGGTTCTTCTGCAGACCAATATCCCATTGGAATGAATCAAGCGTTTGTGATTTTTTTTATTTGAAAGACCAATGATCCCTTTACGATGTCGTAATGCCCAGGATGTATTCTAAATTTAAATAAAAGAAGAACACACAAAAAAATATAAGAAAGGAGCTGCAACTAGTAGCCGATAGAATTCAACATGCGAGTTTTCCTTAACCACGCCCTCTTCGGCAGATTTTGACTAAGAATATTTGGCTATTTCTCCAGCTCCAAAATGTTGCAATGCTTTTTGTACTAACTCTGTTTTCTTCTTTCTATCTAATTGAGCAACATGCTTAGCATTTCCTTTAAAACTGGGAAATGGGAATGGTCCTTTGTTTATAAATTGCGAGCAGACTACGAATAATGCTTTCATCTTGCTGCAAGGGTTTTGGTTACTTGCAAAGGAGCTTTCTTGAGCACCTGTTTGATTGAGCATTCTTGAGCGCTATTTATACGGTATGAAGAACGATAAAGGGACTCGCGCAACATTAGGTGACCAGAATGCTACTTGCAATACCAAGCTTGGAGCAGTTTTTGGAATCTTTCGCATATATATTGGCGTATACCCGAAATATGCCAAAAACCCACATGAGCGTGGGTTTGCCCCTAAAGGGGCAACCCAAAATTAGGTTAGCACAAACCATTACATCCTAAACGTTTAATTAAACTCCCCCTCAAACCCCGTTTTGTATTTTAATAAATTTTGCAAAAAGAAAATTCAATCGATGCAAAAATGAAGTGAAATTAATAAGTGGCAGTACAGTAGTATTCTCCAAAAATCTTTCAAGTGGCTGTATTGTTGGTCTAAACTTATCACCCCTTCCTTTTTCTTAGGTTTTTGCCATTCTTCAGCCATACGAACGTGGCTGCCACACATTCTCAAATCCCGGAAATCGCCCTCTTTTGATTTCGATTGTCTGACATAGAAGCAGATCTGCACAATTGCCTCGCCTGCTTCCTGGTATGATATAATTGGCTCTTCCGTAGCTTTTTTAGATTTCTGCTCACTTGTTTTTGTGCTTGTCTCAGAGAGCCTTTCAGGATGTATGGGTTTGAAGCCCTTACTTTCAACATACATGGCGGTTACTTAGAAGCCATAGTAAGGGGTTACAGATCAGGTTTGCTCACAACTGTGGACTATAATAATCTTTGTCAATGTGAAACTCTGGATGATGTCAAGATGCACCTTTCGGCCACTGATTATGGGACATATCTCCAAAATGGTATGTACATTAGGTTCTTTGAGCATTCATAATGATGATCTCTTACACTGTTTGACTGAATTTGAGATTTTGCTGTTGTTGAATAGAGCCATCGCCTTTGCATACAACTGCAATTGTTGAGAAATGCACTAAGAAGTTGGTTGATGATTACAACCACCTTTTAGATAACGCCACAGAGCCATTGTCAAAATTTCTTGAGTACATAAGGTGATAACAAGAGGCCGTATTGGTTATCAAATCTTGCTTGATGGGCAAAATGCTAAATCTTAGTAAATTTTATATGATAAGCAGAAAACGTGCTAGAGCTTTATTCGCATATATTGTCATCTTCTGCAGTCCTATATTAGTTCTGCTACTTCACAAAGATACATTGAATGTCTATTCAATTTTTGAACTGCTGTGTTCACCATTAATCGTCTCTTAATCAGGTATGGATATATTATTGACAATGTGGTGCTCATTGTCACTGGAGCTCTCCATGAAAGAGATGTTGAAGAGCTTCTTGATAAGTGCCATCCATTGGGCTTATTTGATGGGTACAAAAGTTTATCAATTATTTCATTGTTTTGCTACCTAGACGGTGTTCTCATGGTTTAAGACGTCTGATTTGTAACTTATATCTACAGCATTGCCACAGTTGCAGCTGCTCATAGTATGGGGGAGTTGTATCGCTTAGTGTTAGTTGATACTCCCTTGGCTCCTTACTTTTCCGAGTGTATTACTTCTGAGGTATGCCAAATTGTTTCTTATTTTTTTCATCTCAATGAATGGATTAGGCTGGGCTTTCGATGGTGACTTCTGCAACATTATGGCAAATGCAGATTAATCGCATCCAATTTTTGTAGCTTAAATATGTAAGGAACGAACAGCTATTATCGTATTTAGGTTTGATCGATGTTTAGTTCAAAGTCCAACAAACAAAGGCCTCTTGGGCATATACACTCGCTATAGTTTGATTATCTTCACCATTGAACTTTTATATGAAATGTAGATGTAAGGAGCTCCTGAATCCGAATTGCATACAGAAACTTGCAGATTTGGTTGAAAATTTTGTTCATACTGAAGCAAGTTTCTAGCCCAATTCTGATTGCACAAGTTTTTTCTGTGCTTAGATAATGTGTATTTTTCTTGTGTGGGTAATTTCTGGAAGAAAAATCATGTGGAAAAGTCTGTTATGTGTGCGAGGGGCAAGTCTGTTAGGAAATATGACCTACCCATCAGAGGTACATGGCCAATGTAGACGTTGTGGTCCAAAGAGAGGGCTTGGGAAAAATTGTATTGACAGAACGTGTTATCTCAAAAAATGCAGGACCTTGATGACATGAATATCGAGATCATGCGAAACACACTTTACAAAGCCTACTTGGAGGACTTCTATAAATTTTGTAAGGTACGGTACAATTCCTATTCGTTCACCTATTGTTTCAGCATGTACCCTTTTTAGATAAGAAATATTTTGGCCTTATAGAAACTTGGAGGTGCAACAGCTGAGATCATGTGTGACTTACTTGCATTTGAAGCTGATCGAAGAGCTGTAAATATCACAATTAACAGGTGCATTTCTGATACCTACAGAGTCGGATGGATGTATGGATTGTACAAAAACAATGGGATCTTTTTCTCTTATATTAAGCTATTATGTTCCTGGTTTTCAAACCCATTTTACAAATTGCAGCATTGGTACAGAGCTAACAAGGGATGATCGACGAAAACTGTATTCAAATTTTGGCATCTTGTAAGTGATTTTAATGAGCAAGATGCTGCTTCCACTTTGTCAGATTCCCTGTCATCATACCTGCACTCTTCTATGCTTATGTTCTTGTCATGTTACACAGGCATCCTTATGGACATGAAGAACTTGCAGTTGCTGAAGATTATGATCAGGTAATTTGCTTTCAGGCTCTTTTAGCGAGTTCACTTGTTCGTTTACTAAAATATCAAGTATTAAAGGTACGCGGTGCAATGGAGAAATACCCTTCATATCAGGCAATTTTTGCAAAGCTTTCATATGGAGAAAGCCAAATGCTAGATAAAGCTTTTTATGAGGAAGAAGTGAAGAGGCTTACGTTATCCTTCGAACAGCAGGTAATAAGACATAACCTTTCAGTGCTATCTTTTCTGTTTATATTGATGCATGTATGTATGGGGAAAGGGGATAGAGACCATACTGGTTAGAATCCGCTAAATCTCATAAGAATGTGGCCTCTGCATAAGGTCCTGCGTGATTCTGGGTGTTGGCTGTCAACTAGGTTGCTGTCAATTAGGTTGGATAAGGGAGGTGTTAGAACTATGAATTGGACTCTTGGAGTGGCAAGTTTCTTCTTGACAATATTATTCCATCTATGCATGTTAAAATCAGCTATTTCGATGGATCGTATGCACATGTCCACATTGCAATTGTAAAAAAAGAACAACTTGGTCTATGCACTCATCAATAACTAGAAATCCAATTCGTACTGAATTTGCTCCTCAATATTTTGGGTACTTCAGGCGTTATTGCTAAATTGAATCCCTTCCTTTTCATGCTGCAGTTCCATTATGGAGTATTTTTTGCATATGTGAGATTAAGAGAACAAGAAATACGGAACCTAATGTGGATAGCAGAATGTGTGGCTCAAAACCAGAAGGCGAGGATTCATGATGGTATTGTAATGATATTTTAAATGACAGTTCCTACTTTGAGGCGAACTTTTCCATCATAAATATTCATATTCAGACTCATAATAATTGTGAAGGATTTTGTTCCTTACATTTCTGTATCTTTATATTTCTTGGAACTACCAAGGGTGAGAAGGAAGTCTTTGCTGAAAATTCTTATGCCCTTATTGGCTAAGATTGTAACTATTATAATCAGCTGCACGCAATTGTGGAACGCAGCCAATCACAGATTGTACAATTCTGTTGTTGCATTTCCCCATAGCTGTTAATAATGTGCAAAACCACAAATAAAAATATACCAAACGCAACTTTAACCCCAGTGATTTTACATTGCATAGGTGTCACTAAAGGGCACTGGCCTATTCTAATCAGATCAATCAATGCTTCTTTGTTCATATATTTCGTCATCTTTGTGTTGGATCTCTCAAATGCAGACTCAAATGCAATGACTGAAGATCTGAAGTGTCCAACTTGAACCGTTTGAACTCCTCTTTTTGCTTTTTCTCTGAACCATAAATCATCAAAAGCATTAAGGAAACTATGAAGGTTTGCCACGTTAGTGGTTTTTCCATGCTTGTATAAAAATTATTTGTTTTGACCACAAAATCTTCCATGCTTTTCTTGATAATTATATTCTCAATGAGAGGGAAGAAAGATCACCCTCCGCTTTTGTTGTTCTAGTACTGTTGCAACAGTTTGGAGCAATTGCAAGGGATGATTAGGAGCTAGTTAGGAAGAAGTTTTGTCATATTCCAGGATTTGATCGATTTAAGGCTGCGGGTTTCTGTTTCCTTGGAGTCACTTCAAGGTGGAATAAGTTCTCATAGGACTTCCACTAGCGTGGATTCACATGTGGTCTCCTGTTGGAGTCACAAGATGCATCAAAACTCCCATCAGACATGTTTTTCATTCATTGGTTTGGTGCATTGGTTAAGAGAATGGAATGGAATAGAACAAAATGTATTTTATTCTCTACGAAGACCAACTGGCCTATGGGACCCAAACAAAGAGAAAACAGCAAGCGTATTACGGCCCAAATGAAAAAACCCCTGCCTCGAAGGGTTTTTGAGAAAAAAACCTTGGCAGAGAGTAGCTGCCTATTACGAGCTACCCAATAACATAAGAAGAGAATGATATATATAATATAATAAAAATTTGATGGAACAACTCCCCAATTGAGCTGCCAAAATAAACCAAGTATGTTGAGATGCTGGATCATGTACTATCATCGTGGTTAAAAAACCCTCGCCCTTTTGGATTTTTGGGGAAAAACTCTAGTGATAGCCCTCAAAGGACGGCCTTTATGGGGCCAAAACACAAGTTCATCTTCACTCAAGTATGTTAGTTGTTTCTTGATATTAAGGGTTACACATATTGCAACAAAAGCAATGGTACAAGTGGGGCATCATTGTGACGTATAGCTAAGCAATAAAAAGCATACGCTAGCTTAGGCTAAGCACTAAGAAGCACATGGAGATATTTTGATACGGACATATTGGGGTGGGGGATACCATTAGTGGACCACTCAAAAATTGTGGACAAGGGAACCTTAAGAATAATATTTTCTCAACTATTACACTATGGTCCATTGTTGAGGATCATCATGGCTCAAGAATGTTTATAGGATATCATTTTTCGAGCATCAAGTACATATGTATTTTTTCGTATAAAGGAAGGTCTCTCTGGGCTTGATTCTGGAGGGTTAACCCAGCCTCCCCATTCAATTCAGTTCTTAAAAAGATCAATTCATTAGAAGAAACTATTGCGGCGGCCAAGGCCATCCCACACATTTCTCTTTACTGACTTGGTGTCATTTCAAGATGAAATGTTTCGACTAAATATCCCGTTGATTAGTCAAGTTAAACGCCAGTGTAATAGTTGATAGGCAAGAATATTTAAACCTTTGAAATCAAATCAGTTTCTTTGAATGGGATGGTGAATTGGGTTTTTAAGAGCTTTAGAAACTAGACCCTTAAACCAAATATTATCCAGTTCAAGAGCTTGATAAGCAACCTCAGCCTTATGATAGAACTATGTTCTTCTCAAGCAAAGACTCGTCATAAATGCAACTTATAAGGCAACTCTCTATAGTTTGAGAATTCTTATTTTCGAGATCATGGGGCCAAAATGTTGAAAACCACCATCCAAGATTCTGCATTGTATGGATTTGAACATATTAATAATTCTAAATTGCTTGATGATGTGGCAATAAATGCTGGATACATCATGATAGATCCGGAAAAGGAGATGTGCACCAAAATAAAAGGTGACGGAGCCGGGTTTTATCGAGTTACAGGGACCAAATCAATTTTGTGCAGTTGCTAGTGACGAATCCATTGATCAGAGCGAGTGGAACTAGGATCTGTAAAGGGACAGACTGTATCAAAATGCAGAAGCAAGAGTCAATCTCCGGTATGCTTTGTCCATAAAAAATCCGTATTCTTCATGGTCCGTCACTGGGTCAGATTCTTATTATGATCCTTAGACACAAAATAGAAATTTGGGGTGTATAACAGGTCCTATGCCTTGAGTTATGTTTTTCTTAGCGGATTAGCTTGGGAAATGCAGAGGGAAACTATGGGTAGATAGTTCAAGCAAATAGTCTTGAAGTTGTATCGAAATGCAGAAGCAAGAGTCAATATATACTGGGGAGGGTGGCCACGTGCGACGCCTAACCTTTTACGGACGTGGATTTCTGGTCTTTACGGACGTGGAAAAAACAGCTAAGTAATTTTCGATTGTGGCGAGAAAAATTTTCGTTAACTCTTTGAAGGCGCAGGAGTGGACCGAGGTAAGCTTCGGCAACAGGCCAGAGACGACGCTCATAGCTTTGCATTTAGCTTCTTCGATCTGCTCTATCACATCACAGATAATTAGACATCAAGCATATCAGGGAGCATTTGTTTCTTGCTTCAAGGTAAATGTTCTCTGTGGATTACCTAATTTGTTGCAAGAAACTAACAAATCTATTTTCTTTCCTATGTAAATACGGAGCTTTATGCATCTGAGTTTTTTGTATATAGCAAGAACCTTCTGGATGTGGCTTGTAGAAATTCTTTAACCAATCTTTTTTAGTTGTAGGTTACTTAGCCAGGCTAGTTGTGCCTGCAGAATAATGTTGTTAGTGTATTATAAGTTGTCCAGGTTTTGCAGGATTTAGCTCTGTCCACTTTTTGGCCTCTGTAAATAATTGGATACTGCATATAACTAGACAGCAAACATGTTGGGGCCATGAAGCTACTTGAAACCCAAAATAGTATTCCTGATAAAGTGAAAGGGATGTTCCCTTGCTGATTGCATGCAGATGCCAAGAGATGGTATTCATTGAGGCATTGCAATCTAAATCTTCTGAGCCTCATTATTTGTAATGTAGATTTTTGGAATAGCCTTGGCTCATGGCCTGGCATCAGGAAGTCAGAATGCGGGAGGCACCTTCACTCTTCTTACATTGCTTTTTCCGCCTTTTCTAAGTTGCCCACACTAGGGAACATCTAAAAGACATCTACTTGGATGACATATCATCCATGAGAGATATCTGGACATCTATTAGAAGTGATACTCTTTAACAATAGCTAAATAAAATAGCTGCAGAAGGATGTAATCACAGAAAATGGACTGCATTGAATGTCTTGATCCACATGCACTCTTCCATCCAACATCATAGCCTTTATTAGAAACAATGGAAAAGATTTAGGGATGCCAAGGCGTTGATGAAGTTCCAAGGCATCAAACATGATGATGAATATGCCAGAACTGAGTGTTTCATTCATAAAGCTTTATCCTTCCCACTTAAAGCCTAGAATAAACAATAGCAGCATTTTTTACTTGGATCTTTCCTACAATGATCGTGATGGTGTCAAAGCTTATTTAGTTATCTTATAGCCTTTGTCCCTCAGAAACATTTGGCTATGCTTCAAATCCTATGTAGGGGAGGGAGGCTTTTGTACTTTCTGATGTTTGGCAGTTTGGCTATTTTGGCTATTATTTGACGTACAATCAGATTGTTTTTGCTCTGGTCGAGATGTATAAAAGTAAAAACTTTGTGAATTTGCTTCAATACAAGATTGTTTGATAATAATTGATCATGATTGCTGTTAAAAAGAAGCTGGTTCTGCTCAATTTTGCATTGTAGCCTTCAGTGGGCTGCCTGGTATCCTAGGGGGCTGCCACCTCAGCCTGGTGGTACCACTACCCCCATCTCTTTGACATTTTATAACTGAACGTAGCATTATCTACTTGGGATGTTGTTAGGCTTGTAGTGTAAGTTATCTCGGCACGTTGTCATGTAGCATGCATAGCATTTTAGATGTATACATGGCTGTCATTGGCTTTATGCCCTTAAGTGAGCAGCCAATGGACACGCTCCCTTATGGGCAGATACATCTTCAAAAACCTCAATGGGTTAAGAATTTACCATTGTGCCAGTGTCATATTCATTAAGTAGAAAAGCTCCAGAAACAGCGCCAGTGTCAGTGCCACGCGTCGATTGATGAATTCTTGAAAAAGGCGGTGGGGATAAACTTCTGAGAATATGTGTCAAATTAAGACGCAATTGAAATGCGGCGAAGGAAAAATAGTAGCATGTAACCTACAAGACCATGAAACAGGCTTCGAAATCCCCGGGAGCTCTATCCAGATAATTTGCCGGTATATGTGACGCCCAACCGGATTTTGTAATGCTCTGGTTGCGCCACCAGGTTTTACCATAGAGACCAAGATCGTGTCCCTCTGCTTCGCGGCTATGACATCCTTCATAGTCAAGGCTATGGGATCGTGTCCCTCTGCTTCGCGGCTATGACATCCTTCATAGTCAAGGAGGGGCACATGAACATCGTTGGCTACAGATCCGTAACTATTCTAATCCGTGACAGATTTAGAATAAGTGTTTCTCAGCTTCCTGAAGTTATTCGATCATAGCCATAACCACGAAGCTCGGTAAGCTCTGTAGGAGCTCTGCAAGCTCTGTTCTGGCAAAGCAGCATCACTTCATCTGCAATCGTCCATCTGCAAGCGTATTCCATCTGTAATCGGCCACGACAACACATATTTTCTTCAACGGCCTACATATTAGAATACAATAGATTAGCAGATAGACCTCGTAGGTTACAGAGAGAAACTCCCGTCGCAGGGGGTTTCCGAGGGAAATTGGCCCTGGCGGCGGTGCCGCTCTCGGCGGCGCCGCCAGGGCTAGTTTTTCCCGAAAACCCCCTGCTCCAGAAAGTTTCTCCTTCCGAAACGAAAAAGAGAAATAAGAGACTGAATTATATACGTTTAGAAAGGTGTACGATGGCATATTATTTTTGAAGACACAAGTTAGAATCACTTGTTCATAGAGTAGGCTACGTGTCCCACAAAGCACGCATCACCCATTCATTACACTTAAGGATTACTCGACTTAAACTAATGAATGTGTTTTTTGAATGTTTAGCTTATTATTTTGGAAAGGTTAAGAAAGGTTAAAAAGGTAAAACCATAGGGGTAAAATGTCGTAGAATACATCGTGGTATAGATAGGTATTTGTATAGACGGAGGGTTTCTTCTATAAAGGCCAACAAGAGAGCTTTCTGCTTTCGTGCTAAAATTCTTCTCCATTTTGTGTGTTTGTTGGCTATGGCGGATTCAGAGCTTCCATTGTCTTCAGTGCTCCGTCTTATGAAGCGCCTCCGATCCTTCGATCCCCTTGGAATGCTTGGCCATTCCGACGATGAAATTGATCCTTCTTCCTCTGCAGAATCTTCTCCGCGCCTTAAATGCCCGTATTCTGCTGTTTCTAAGCATCCTTGCCCTTTCGTGTTCCAAATGCCTCTTCATTACCCTAAATATAGTAGAGCGCAGTATGAAGCCATGCCGGAATGGCAGCTTGATCGCTTGCTTGAAGAATATGGCCTTCCTTGCACTGGTTCTTTGCAGGAAAAGAGGGATTTTGTCATCGGTTCTTTTATTTGGAAGATCTAAATTTCTGAGCTTTTGATATGAGAACATTGTTCTTGATGAAGAAATGCATATCTTCTCAGAAAATATAGTATATCCCCCAATTTTATTTACTTTGGAAGCTGTAAATTTATGTACACATTACTCTCTTGATTCTACACAGGAATCTAACTAAACTAGTGCTCTTGATATCAGAACATTGATGATCTTGATGAAGAAAATGCATATCTTTTGCAGAAAATTTATTATGTTTTCCGCCACGATCTTAGCTACTGAGTCCGAGAATTTGAAGCCGTAAATCTTATGTAAATACTACTACTCTTAATTATAAACAGGGATCTAACTAAACCAGTGACTCTTTTTTTTGTCGTTGAATAGCAATAGGAACTATTTCTCTTCAAACAATTGTGCATTTGATCAGGTAGATAAAATGAACCCGACAAGGTATACCAATTTGAAGGGACCACACCTTGCATCTAAGAATTTAAACCTGTCTACAGAACAGGAAGGACCACTTTGCACCTAAAGATTTAAATGGCAGTTAGAAGTTATCGACACTTTGCAACAGAGAACTGAATTAGCACATATTAGTCAATAAATTCAGGTTGTATAGTCAATAATAGGTTAAGTGGTGTTCCTAATGCTGGGCATAGTAAAAAATAATATTGCACATAAGCTGGAATGCCTTGTGAAACCAATTTATTAGCCACATAATATATTTTGGTATCTTATGGCACTTCTAATTATATTGATGATGGTTGTGGTTTTCACGGACGTTAAAATTTTTATATATCAATCTATCTTTTGGAATTGCCAAAAAAAAAAGACAATCTACTGTCTACATGATGCCCCATTTTGTGTAGCCTTTTCCGTAATTCTGCTAGATAATACAACATCATATCTTGCTGAGATATCCAAATTCTGGATGGATTTTGGTCATATCACAAATTCATCTAATTTGACACATGTGGACTTGGCACAAATACTAAATATCTTGTCCCTCACTACAGAAAATTCACTTCCTACATCTGGATTTTCTTTATGATCGTATGAAACACGTAGCATGATATCGATCCAATGACGATCAGTGCAAAGACCCTTCCTCCCTATTTGTATAATAAAAGTGATACCAATACTGTTCGTATTTGTTGTAAAACTTATCCAACCATCTCCAACATAATAGATATCAAAATATAATTGCTTTAGTTGGACCTGCAATTAGTGAATATTCCTGACGGAAGCAACATGTTCTTCTTTTCAATCCGATCATATCTACGACCAAGATAAAATGCATGATCAATTTGTGGCCATCCTGGTAGACGATTTCTTAATAGTGCAGGAACCAATACAATACATTTTTTCCCTTCTTGGGGTTTTCTCCAAGCAATCTATGATTGTATCCAAATACGTTTCTTCATCTTTTCCCACAAGAAACTGCCCTACCTGTGCTAGTTCAAAATAATCTCCTTGGTTTGCGACCCGATGTGGTCCTATGAAAATTGCATTTACTTCTCTAATAAACCACTGCACATCCAAGATAATAAATTCCTTCCACTTATTAAAGTAAATGACTTCTCCCATATCAAATAGATGCTCTGTTGCATCTCTTATTAGCTTCTCTGACATCTTGTCCTTCATGATTAGAGGTTTCAAAAGATGGAGAAACTCTGGCAAAGGAAGGATCTTCTGCTGGTATTTTTGACGGGAAAAAGCCATTTAATCTTACGAGCTTTATTTAGCTCACTAATTATGCGACCACAGGATTGAGGAATTTGAGGCTTTGTTTGAGATGATTATTCAAAGCATCTTCAAGTTGAAGTTTGAGAGGCTTCAATTGCAGGGGTTTTAAGGCTATTATTCCAAAAACACTTTGTTTTGTAGAATCACCAAAATCCAAGAATTTGGAATACTCTCCAAGATATCCATCAAGAAGCTCATGAGCATGTGTACTCATGTTTGTGGGTAAAGGCTGATCAGAATTTGCAAAGTAATTTACAACTATAAGAACCCTTGGCATTGCAACAATTAGCTAATCATACGAGTGAGATATTTAAATAGTGCATGCATTGAACGTTATGTATCTTGTGTCTCCATATTGATTAAAGCATACGAAAACTTTCCATGGCTAATTTGATTATTAGCTTTTTCGAACTTATAAATATTACTCTTTTGAGATAATATCTAATCATATTTCAATGGCTAAAGATATTATCTACTTCAAACTTACAAATATTACAAAATTATTAGCTGGTCATACGTACGAGATATTTAAATAGTGCCCCTATTCAATGTTTTGTATCATTTGTCTCCATATTGAATAGAACATATCTCCTTGTTGAATAAAATATGTTCATTTGTGAGATCAAATATTTCATCCCCCTTCCTCCTTTTGTTTTTGGGTGGGTGGGCTTGTTTGGGGTGCTTTATAGGATATATGCCTATTTGCATGATTACCAAACCCTCCGTCATCGCACGTTGCAGATTTTAACGGATGCTGCCAAATGAACGGCATGTAAAACAAACTTGCAAGTGTGCTTTTGGTATGATGGTTTAGTGGTCCGTGATAGTCTATGTCAACTTCAATTCTCACCAAGCTTCTCAAAGACGGTTTGTGAAAATTTGACTTGGATTATTGGTATTGTGGCGCCAATACTTCAACAAACATCTAGTGAGCTAAAATTAAATTTGCATATGTGCTATTACAATGAAATGGCTAAAAAATGCTTTCCGGTTTATATACAAGGAAAAACATATATCTCACAAACGGCCTCATAAGATGTAATGACGTCTATTCCATTAGATTGGGGATGCAAAAACAAATTAGGGGGGTTTCCCATGGAGGCGAAACCCACAGGTTTTCTGGATACTCAATTCTAAGGATCAGGTTTAGGACCTTAACCAAAAGTAATGCATCGCTGATACTTTTTGGTGAGGTCTTTTAGATTGATCGTTCAGATTTCGTGCTTGTGCATCAATCGGCTGGGATTTTGCAGAGAAAACCTTGAGGTCTTCTGGTTCATGGGAACTCAGAAACCTTGAGCATTGAGGTTTCGGGTCCAGGTTCCTCCATGGGAAACCCCCCTTAGGAGGTGAAGTTTGAGTCACTTTCATGAAGAATTCTTGCAGCAATTTTATACCCAAATCCACCTCCTCCATGGCCGCACTTTACAACTTTTACTAAGAAGCTGCCAAAGCCATACCTGAGCCGAAAAGTTGTTATCTGCCAACCTAATTTTGGTCCAATGGTTTATTTGTTAGCCGCCATCTATCTACCACAACATTTCTCCACTGGCTTGTATTGACTTGTATTAAATATACGCGGCCCCATGTGGCAACAAAAGTTCAAAGAACCAAAGATAAAGTTGATACCACTCATGAAAGATGTATTCAAAGGAATTGTCCCATGTAGTGCGGCCCATGTCGAAAGTAGTGTGCCATAATAGATGGCCCATGGTAGTGACCTCTATAAAATGGATAGTTTTTGGAGCATCTTAAGGAGAATAAAATAAGACAAAGAATAGCCTTGTGAATAAAGATAAATGACAACGTGGATAATTGAAGAGGGGTTCAAGTAAGATAAAAATTCATTGGCAAAGAATGTATTCGGACTTGCTTATTGGGCAGAGCTTGTTTTTCGAGTTGCACTTGGGCCTTTGGTCAAGTGGTAACATCTTAGTCCTATATCAGTTATGTCTCGAGTTTGAGACAACCCAGAGTCATATTATGTATAGTTTCATCCCATGGCTCTATATGCTCTTCGTGGGAATTAAAATAATATCTATCTATCTATCTATCTATCTATCTATCTATAAAGACAAAAACCCAAAACCCCCTTATCGTGGTGGATTGGCATGTTTTGTAGATATGCTAGAAATTGCCTCGAATATTTATTTTACTTGCTTTAACTTGTATTTGCTGCGATAATTTGCAAATAAGATTTTGTTAGAGGGGTCGAGGTCGATCTGGATTTTCCTACAGAATTAAAAAAATGAAGAGTTAATTTAAAGAACAACAAAAAAAAAGGCCGATCAATGGGTATCGTATATTTAAAACCGAAAGAATAACTTCAAAAGAAAAACCTGCAATGTGAGTTCTAACACAAATCACAATTTTATGAATAGGAAGATGAATCAACTAGAAGTAAAAAAGATAATAATGAGATGGCAGTGCAAATAATTGACTTGACTTGAAGAAATTGAATTAGGTTTTATCTTCCACTGAGACCAATAGGCTTATGGAATCTAAACAAAGAAAGAGCGCATCAGATGTTACTACTCAAGGTTAAAAATCCCCCACCAGGAAGGGTTTTCGAGGGGAAAAATCTTAGTCGTAATAAGTTTGCTTGCAGACTATAAAATAGTACATATGAATGAAGTGTTGGAGGACACAACTGGGTGCGCAGATCCATCATCTTCTGTATATATGATCCTAGTATCCCCCACTGAAGTTGTGTATAGCATCACATGGTGCGGCTAGTTAGGCAAAATCCACTCAATATAACAAGCCTTGATAGTTTCAAATGCTGGCAGTACTTGAAGACTGCACCACTCATCCTCTAGCGCTTCTCAGATCCATCTATCTATCTCAATTTGGAGGCAGTGTGCACCTGTGCAAATTGACACGACGAGTCTGTGCTCCTTCAGAGGTAAATGTTTCTACAGGTACTTTGTGTGGACCTCGCTCAAGCATGGGATTAATCTGGCTTTTGTAGTGAGCAGTCTTTACATGTTCCAAAGCCCCAGCATCTCAAAGCTTGTTAATTAAATATGCATCAAGATACTGCCTCAAATTATTGTGATCCTCATCGTTTTCCACCCTTATGCCCTTGTGCTCCTCCACATTCTATCTAGAGAGCCAATTTGCTCGCTCCTCCTTCCAACAGGATTTGAGGCATTTGGACCCATTGCCATGGCATAAGCGACGTGTGGGAGGCGAGTGTTGCTCATACTAACCACCTTCTAAAAGGAGACGAGGTGACGGTCTATCACCGCCCTCTATAAAGGCAAGAAACTGGTTTCCTGTAGAAGTATCTCATACGGGGTAGAAATGCCTTCTGAACCACCTCCAAGTCATTACAAGTGGCAAGCGATACCACTAAGAGAAGAACGGGCTCCGTCAAGACCTTGAACAAGTGTGATTGGTGGTGTACATCCTGTGGTACATTCAATGACATAACTTGATTCACCAAGCCCGCCATGATCCAAGCGAGCCAACGATCGAAGCCAATGGAACACCTTTTGACTTTTATTCGTGGACATCTATTTAGTATCATTCTGTTTAGCCAAGTAGTTGGTTCATCAACATGACAGACACAAACATATAAATTGTTAAGTTAAGCATGTTTATTTCTTTTTGTTTTTGGAAGACGTCAAACTTTATTGAAAATCCAAGCCAAAACACAGATACAAATGCACATGCAGGATTCAAATCTTAGAGGATAATCACGATCCACTGAGTAGGACCACCAGCCTATGCATAAGACAACACACTCAAATAGACCTCAAAGATCACCTATTACTTGACGGGAGCAAGTGAAGAACAATGGTATGCCTTAGCAATTCTAGCTTGTCCGTCTTGGAGGATAGCAACAGGAGGAATGTCGAAGCCCTTAAAGCAACACAATCTTCTGCGCTTCCAGATAGATCCCAACAACCATCCTAATGCTAAATGAAATGCCTGGCATCACAACTTATTCCAAGTATTCAGATGAATATCCAAGAGCACTTGTTGACTTGTCAATGTCATATGAGTGCTCAATAGTCTCATCCCTTTGTTTGCACAGTGGGCAACATGCTGACACTTGAGGATCGAATTTGTGGACAAGCACATTAACACGAGGGCATCTATGAAGAATCTGACACCAAAGCACAACCACTTAGGGTAAAGTAGCTTATTCCAAACCCAAGTCCACATAATACATCTCCAACTAGGTGGCGGGAACTGAAGGGACCACTTAGTGAATGACAGAAGAATATCACCATTGACAAGCAACTTATACATAGAGTTCGTGAGCTTGTACTCGTGAACACTCTGATGGGAAATCCACATGCACACTTCAATAGCCTCTGGAGCAACAAATGGCAGAGTACTAGCAACCTTTTGCCAAAAAGGTTTGTCTCATCGAGACAACAAAAATCTGGTTTGAAAGACCTCCTAGGTCACTAACTAGCCATAATCATACCATGTTGCAATTGTCAAGATACCTGCTAACCTCCAACGTCATTGAGTTAATGGATAGACTAAGGCACAAAGTAGAAGATTATTTTCCACATGTATCCACCAACAAGGAGCTGTCAACTGATGACAAGCAACATGATCAATACGAAATAAGGTCTGTACTGTCTCCCAAAACTTCAACAAGCCTTTCAAAAAAGGGGAAGCATTAGAAAAAGGGCATAGTTGATAAAAGAGAGCCCAAGGAAAAAGTGGCTTTAATGAAGCTTTCCCAAAACACAATGTGCAAGTGACTGCATCACCAATCGCAATCCAGGTTAATCAATCCTATCGTTAAGGATCTTCTAAATGAACTTAGAAATTAGAATCTTGCTTCGCAAATGGAAGTCTGTCATACCCAAGCCACAAGCAAATTTTGGCCTAGTGCATTGGACCATGGCCAACCGAGAAGAACTTCAGATACTAAAGAAAAGGTATCAAGAAGAAGCATTGCATTCTGAAGATTGTCTGCTTCAGCAACAAGAAAAAGGAATGTATCATCAGCATACTGATTACAAACTTCCAGTGAACCATCTCTCATGGTCAGACCCTGCACTATCCCATCCTGCACTGCCTCAGTGAATAACTATGAGAGGACCTCAGCTACTACCGTAAACGAAAGCGAAGCTAATTGGGCATCCTTGGCGAATTTCCCACCCAACAGAAAATACATTGGAGGGTCCCCCCTGAAAATGCACAGTAGAATGTGCAGAGATATGGTTTCGTAACATCATTCGTGAACTGTTGACCAAAACCCAACGTTAAGAGACTAAGATGTCCATGAGACCATACAGAAAGAGAAACAAGAAGGTCATTACTGTGCATAAAAACACTGAAATTGAGAATGACAAAGACAACAAATTAAGGATGATGATTCCTCGAAAGATTCCATATAGCACAAGAGAAACATTAAAAGAGTAACTTGTATTTACATGCGACAAGTTAAAGTAGAATGTGACAATGCCATTATCTAGATCTTCTAGAGGAACCTTTTCATTTCTAAGTTTTTGGGTTGCTCGAAGGGCAAACCCTAGGCACTATGTGTGAGGAAATTGGATATCCATTGAAATATTGCTATTGGATGGTGGATGTATGGCCTGTTGCAGATGTGTGTGGCCATGATTGCCCTTTGCTAATAGTGACAGTGATAAATCAGAGATTTCTTGTGCACCAATTTCTTTCTAAATTGAGCAGGGCACACTATTAATCGTGGCAACTCCATTTGGAAAGCTCTTTGAAATATTTGGACATAGTTCATGCAATATTGATTAACTGCATCAAGTGCGATTTTGGTTTTGTATATGCAATGTAATTGTGGATAAGTGGAGAGCAAAAATTTGGCTTTGAGGTGTCTATCTAATTTTTCCTATTGTAAAACAATTGGTCGAGTATTTTTTTCTTGCACATAACATAGTAGACCAACATGTTCCTGTCCTTTAGAGGTAATATTATAGTGAGGTAAGTTATCCAACAATTTTGCAAATCCATATGACCTCTGCATTCTCTTATGGATGTGTTTCTGGATCCATTCTACTAGCACCGTGTATCTAAGCAGGTCAGCCATGTAGAAGATTTCTTCGTCATAAACCATTGTTTACGTGCTGGAATCCCATCTGTGTCAAATTAAAAATAAGCTTTAGCTTAGAATCATGACTAGTCTTACTTAGAGTATTGATTTAGGTTAATTGAACAAAGCATGCCAAAATATGAGCAATAAATCAGGAGTGTTGCTTCCAGAAAGTAGACTCCATTATGATATTCTTATGGTCAGTTGCCTTGTGCCAATCTCTTCAATCTTGTATCATCATCACAGATGACAAACAAGAGGCTATATCTACCTACAAACGCATAGCAAACTATCTCTTAATGCAACTTGTGAAGACCCTAGGATCATAGCTGGTTCTTTACTTGGGTGCCATTCTTCATGTAAGATTAGTTGTGGAGGTGTATTGTTTAAGCTTTAGGGAACAATTTCTTGTGAATGCAATATGTTAAGATGGTCCATACTAGACTTAGTATACGTTATGTTGAGTGCTAAATTTCTTGTTGACCAGATGTTTTACACGTTGGTTATTCTTTAGTTCTAACTTGCTAATTTTTGCATTTTTGATGCATTGTCAGTTAGATGATTTAACATTTCAACACATTAGGCTTTGCTTTGTTACATGATATTCAACACTGAAAGATGAGAGGATTGTTTTACATGTTGGTTCTTTAGTTCATGTGAATTAACTTTCTAATATTTGCATTTTTGATCCCATTGTCAATTGGAGTATTTAGAATTTCTATCTAACACACTAGGTTTTGCTTTGTTACATGATATTCAACATTCAAATACGAGAGGATGTTTTGAACACCCTCTTGCATTTGAGCTTTCAAGAAACAATGTATTATATAGGAGACAGTGACAAGGTAACGTCTGGATTATTCAATAATTTGTCGTGCACTGATTTTTACAGTACCATTTTACTTGTACAACAAAAAGATTTTACTTGTACAACAAAAAGATTTTACTTGTACAACAAAAAGAAGATTGGATGAACTCAGTTGGTCTGTATATTGTTCTCGTCTATTGTTCTCGTCTGGATTATTCAATAATTTGTCGTGCACTGATTTTTACAGTACCATTTTACTTGTACAACAAAAAGAAGATTGGATGAACTAAGTTGGTCTGTATATTGTTCTTGACATTTCATGTCTGTTACAAAGACATGGGTGTTTACTAATAGGATGATTGATGCCTTGTTTGTCACCGATAGATTATTCTATTGTGCCCCTGTGTGGTTTGTGCAGATTACTTCTCACTCATGCATAAAGCTGTACTGTTTAACTGCATGGATATGAAATCTTTTAGACATAAATGACACTCCACCCTGAATTCCGTTAGACATAAATGACACTCCACCCTGAATTCCGACGTGTCAGCAGTCACTCCAACTTGAAATTTGGCATGTCAGCAGTGCCCCCGTGCTGTCGCACGTCGGCACTTCTTCAATGCTTGGATTCAAGGCAGAGTGTCATTCCTGTATTAACACCTTTACTTCGAACTTTTAAATCTAGTAAAACAAATAGTCAATTGTAACTTTGTGCAATGGAATTTGATACTCTCACCAAGTTAAGTATATATGAGAGAATACAGTTAAAGTTTACTTCGAACTTTTAAATCTAGTAAAACAAATAGTCAATTGTAACTTTGTGCAATGGAATTTGATACTCTCACCA
>JAANSK020275270.1:0-11352 GCA_011763485.2 Isoetes engelmannii
GCGTACCAGTCAAAGTACAATATCAAGATGCAACTGAGGGTTTTTTTCTCCCTTTCTTGCACTCCACGAAGATCTGGTGGAGTTCAATGAAAGAGATATATTTCTGGCTGGCGATTAACATGCCAGGACTCCGGATTGCCACCATTATCCTGCCAAGTATCCGTTCTAGGGAAATACAAATAAAGAGAATTTCAGCTGATAAAGATTCTACGATCACCAACTAGTGGACATGACTTACTGGAATTGGAATAGGTACACAAATTGGTGATTAATATGGCCTTTCCGGTCTGCCTCTATCCGGTAAGTTCACATGTGCTCCTTACAAAAGGATTTAACAGTGTAGTAGACTCCTTGATAGGTTACTTTCATCTATCAGGTGGTATGATAAGGCTTTCAATAAACCAGCTCAAACATGGTATGCTATTCGATCACAAGTATATGGAAGCCTTAAGAAAGCTTCAAAGAAAGAATGCGAGAAGACATGCTGAGTCTTCTATCCACTAGCAACTAAGAAGATATCATTATAAATCCAACTTGGCCATTCACAGACCTGCAGGTTTGGAAGTTTTATGCAACATCTCTTTTGGAAGTCTCAAAAAAATGTTGGAGTAATAGTTGGTGAGCACAGATTCCTTATCTTTCTTTCTTGTGCTCATCAAGAGGGTCATCAAGAAAACCTACTGTCTGGACAATTAATCCATGGAATTGTCGCACTCGCCCGATCTTGAGCGACCTCTGTAATGAGGCTATATATGCTGGCTTGCCCAAAAATTTGGTCTCTTTTGGATTTTCACCAGAATGCATAGCCTTGACCTAATCAAACTCCCCTTCAATCCAATGAAGAACCAAATACATCTATCAGTCCAAGCAGGTTTCAATCTTCATCAAAGAAAGGAAGATTATATTAGCGTCTATGAAAGACCACTTGGGTCTATGAGACCATTTATACAGCAACTATGTGCAGCTAGGGGCGCATTTGCAGCCTCCTAGAGATGTTACATAAAAATTAAAAATTGAAAAACTAAAGCGATGAGATCGTGAGACTCTTTTCTTCTTGGCCACTGGCTCAAAGTACGAAGTGATGTCAGACTTGTTTTCTCTTTGAAAGGACTGCTTATGTTTGTCCTTCTTCTTGACACTTTCATGGATACCTTTCTTGGGATCGGATTAGAAGGTCCAGGAAGGAGGCCTGGCTTACGTTTATTATCAATATCACCGCCAATGAGAAACAGAGTGATCTGCCTTTGTGTAAGGTCATTTTCTTGTCTAGCTCTCCCACCAGCCTGCTCCTTCAACAGATCTCTTCTATGAACAATCATTTGGTGGAGGAAAAGAGCTATACATTTCTGGTCCTCGTATCTGATTTTGAGAGAGAGGTAGGTTCCGGAAACAAGCAATGCAACCTGCCCCGTATTTCATAATAGACGGGACATGCAAAGATCCTCTTCGTCTGCTCGACTTTAGGTCTAATCGCCCGGCCAGCCTCAATCTCAAGCTGATGAGATGAGACCCTGAGCTGACCAATAGCATGTCTTACTTTATGTGCAAGGTGAATATTTAATTATCCTGGACGCTCGATGAAACCATCATCACTGATCTCAAGGAAGTGATCTTTGCAAAATTGCATCTTGGTGGGAAGATCACTTGGAGTTATCCATGTCATTGATACGTATGAAAGTTCCAGAAAGTTCCAGATCGTGCCGGATGACCTGATTTTTATCCTTTTAAACTCTCTTTTTAGCTTTAGGATTTACAACAGTAACAAAGTAAAAGAGCTCAACTGAGACCCACACTTATGCACTCTGTTTTACATGCTCTGGTCCATCAACGTTTTGATGAGTGGAAGAAATCAAGTAAGAAAGAAAATCTATTACATGTCCGCTGGAGACCCATATCATCATGCATGTTCAATTTAATTTATAATTGACGATAACCATCAATAAGATAGAGGTGATTAATGACGGACTGTATTCATTCCGCTTTTACATAGTTGCTGATATGGCCAGCATTTCACCTCTTTTGTATTTTCATTTTTTGTACTTGTAGGACGACCTTAAAAGGTACCCAGCAGAGTACTTCGTATCTGTACCACTAGTTTATGAGACACTGTATAGGTACATACTCTTCCCAGTAGTTTGACATTTTGGATAGTACTTCACGACAGGACTCACTAAATTTGAAAAATTAACTGTTCTCTTAGATTCATTGTCTCTTTTAAATCTGTCATTTCCTCTTGCTTGGTGGCCATGAGGCAGTAATATTACTGATCTAACAAAAACATTTATTTCTTTGAATAATAATTGACAATTTAAGCAAGACTGCACATAAAAAAAAAGCAAATCTGAACAAAAAAGCGTGCATTGAAGAAAGAAAGAAAGAGGAAGTCTCCAAAGAAAGAAAGAAAGAAAGAAAGAAGGTTTGAGACTAGTCAGTACAAGCATGGCGATTCGAGCGAAATGCCATTTAAAGCCATGAAATTCAGAACCTAATATCAAAATAGAACATCAATATGCTCATAGCATAATTTAAGGTAATACCTGCTATTCCTTGCCTTCTGAAAGACTTATTGATTTTTTGGTTTGATTTCATTTACGAACTTTGCCTGGGGAGGATGATAATGTGCTTATTTGGTCTCAGAGACACTGATATATGAGCAATCCGCTGTTCTTTGCAGGGGCATATGGAAGCAGATACTCGCCGCTGCAGCTGCTAAACAAGTGATTGCAAATTTGTTAATACAGATCAGCCTGTATTATATGGAGTTCAGAAGGAGGTGTCGGGTCTGTTCATCTACATTTTTGTTGGCATTACGATGATTTATCATGCACCATCCTTTTTAGGTCATACTTTCTTTGATTGACAAGGCTCTAGTTTGTGGTCTTCTCTATCCTTCCATGTTTTAGTAAAGTCAGTCAACTTTGTACAGATTATTAGTTTCTATGTTTGGCAATAGAAAAAAAGAATAAATGTTTTTTAAGTTAAGTACAAGAAAGGAATTACCCAATATAGTCCAAATCTCAAGTGGATCTATGCAAGAATCCTCCTTATAAAAATGTCACAATTTTCTTGGAAATCCAACAAGAACCACTTTTTCTGTAACTAATGTTTGTTGTATTTAAGTTTGGCTTGATGATCTTCACGTTCTCTTGCCTCCACTTGGTTAAATCTTTCCGAAGATTTGTCATCCAAGAAAGAATTCTACAAGGAAATTTTTTTGAATGTCTCAGCTCATAGCTTTGTAAGACCTGGTTCTTTAGATAATGGTCTTCCAAAAAACATGAGGTTGTCAATTTGTCCTCCAAACAAAATCTGCCTTGCGGCGAACACCAAATGTATCCATCACTTTCAGATCTGCAAATTGCTACTTGACTTGATAGTTTTATCTATATTGTTCCCAGCATATACTAATAGATTGACCTAAAAAATTTTGTTTGACATTCTAGATATCAAGTTTATGAGTCTGTATATTTTTTTTTTTTAACTCAGGGTGAAGATGCAAGAAGATACCAACAGACATCAACAAACATCTTTCACACTGTAGAATGGGTTTTCAGTATGCTCATGTCATTTTTACTTATGCCATTCCACCTGCTAGGCGAAAAGATAATTTACAAGAATATAAGGGCATCACTGGGCATTAAAAAGGTTCATAAGGAATTGCTGACATTTGAACTTCATTATTTCATTTATACTTATTAGAAGATGAAACACGCAACTTTTACTTCCTGGTGCAGGCAAACATTAGTGGAGGGGCTAGTCTACCTCCCCGTGTTGACAGATTTTTTGAGGTGAACATTTTATTCAATAAAAAACAGTTCGAACACAAATTCTAAGCTGTGAAACTGATCAAATGTATATTTAACGAATATTTTTGCAAAAACTAGAATTATTTAGCTGCCCTGGGATGTATGACCCGGAAAACATTAATTTGTCCTCGAGTTCAAAGGTTTACAGATTAGTTTACAATCTCTCATCCTGCATTTTTCAAGTAAGTCATCCAATTTGCCCCAAAATACCTTGGTATTCAACAAGGACCAGCCTTTCGAACCCAGAACCAGAAACCGGCTGTGTATGAATTTGCCAACACTTCTCATAATAAACAGAGTAATGCCATTGTTTCGTCTTGTGAATCCCTCCACATCTAAGCAGTTTGGGCAATATTTGAATTGTTGATGCAACTCTGCACTAAATAACTTGACGGATGCAGAAAGTCCTAGGCTTTACTAGACAAGACTAAAAGATACAGAATAATCATGCTTGACTAATATTAACAATTTGGTTAGCACATTATTTTGAATAATTGTCAAGAAGAATTACCGGCGCGGCTGTTCTTTTGTTCTCCAGGCTATTGGAGTCACTATTCTAAATGGATATGGTCTGACGGAGACATCTCCTGTCATTTCAGCGCGCCAAGCAACCAATAATGTAATCTCTTACCCTCTAGATTCTTATCCCACCCATCTATTTTGTTGTAACAAGCTTTGCCGTTTGTTTGACAAAAAGACTTGTATTAATAAATATGGGACATAACTACAAATGATTTCAACATATGGCCAGACACATGGGAGATTTCAACTGAAAGAACAATGAAAAATAAGAAGGCATTTGTATTGGCCCTTGAACATGGTGAATGATTTCCTTTGAACCCATAAGCTCTCTAACATATCAAATGTTCCCACCTCATTAAACCTCTCTTTCAAGGATCATTATTCATTCATTTTAGGCTCAAAACATTTCAATTCCAGGTTCTTGGTACGGTTGGGAGACCACTAAAATACACTTCGGTGAAGATTGTTGACGTGGAAACTGAAAGAGATGTTCCAAATGGTGTCAAGGGCATAGTGAAAGTTCGTGGCCCACAACTTATGAAGGGTTATTATAAGGTTTGTATGTATGACGAAGAATCAAGAAGGTTGTTGTCACAATTCTTGTTATGGTCTTTGTGTGGTGATTAATATATGTAACCTATTGGTTGAATAGAATATTCAAGAAACTAATAAGGCGATAGACATTGAGGGATGGTTCAATACTGGAGATCTTGGGTGGATAGTTCCCAAAACTAAGGTGGGCACTTCACGAAATTGTGGAGGAATGCTAGTGTTGGAGGGGCGTGCAAAGGACACAATTGTTCTTTCTACAGGTACTATCTTAATCTGAAACAGGCAATCTGACATTCTAAATTTATATAAAATTTATAGTAACATGGGCCTTGGCATTCCATATACTAAATTTGAAAGGAATTTCTAATGTGTATGAGGTACTAGAGAGGTGACTGCGCCTGAAGCCCAAGCTTGCAGCTGCATTCTATTGTGACATTGTATCGCTTTTAAACTGTATTTTGCAAAGGAAAAACGTTGGGGCTGGGGGAACCAAACTTTATAGCTTTGACAGGATTCGCAGGACTATTAGGCCTGGATTTGGCTGATAAGGTCTGTGGTTCTGAAGCAACCATTAGGCTTTGCCACTGCCCAGATTTTTCAAGCATGGGTCTTAGACAGCTGCCACCTGTGGGATTTACAGGGTTTGCAACTCAGCATGGGTCTGAACGTATCTTCAGGGATGATTTTAGAAAATAGCTTAATGTACTGAAAGTATTCATGATTATATCTTACATATTCCCTTGAAAAGTTAGAGGAGATTGAGAAAAAGGCGAGCACATTAGATGATATAATCTCTTATGACTGTTTTCTGAACATTTTATAGATATGATGGTCTCCCATATATGCGAATATACATCTTATTCTCTTTTTTGATCCTGCTAATACTGAATTTCTCTTCTGCAATCCTAGGTGAAAACGTGGAACCGGTAGATATCGAAGAAGCTGTGTTGCAGAGTGCACTTGTCTATCAAGTAATTGTCTTGGGACAGGTACTTCATGATTTTTGTTTCCCTTTTGTTTTGTTTTTTGCCTTATTAGGTTGCTTTTTGTTAATTATGGTAGGATGAACGTCGACTTGGTGCTTTGATTGTTCCAAACAAAGATGAGATTCAAAGCATGTCATTAGAAGTGTTGGAGGCTAAAATTCGCGAAGAACTCAGTAGCTGGTATGTCCAATTTTTGTTGCTGTCACATCCACATAGTCAATGTTTGTTTCACATGCGCCTTTTTGAATTGGTCTCAATGAGATATTCTCTCTGTTCATATTTGGCTGACTTGTTCTCATTCCAGCCTTTCGAGATCTTCATTTCAAATTGGACCGTTTAAGTTACTGGACGAGCCATTTACTGTAAGTCTCATTTATCTTATTTCTTTTATGTCCAATGAGACATATGTTGTTGGCATTGTGCTTACTGTTCTACTGCAGGTGGAAAATGGATTATTGACACCGACCCTGAAATTAAAACGTGGGGCAATTGTTTTAAGATACAAGGATGAGATTGACATTTTATTTAGGAAGAGATAAATGCTCAGAACTGCTGTCAGTTCCTTGGGAACATACTTTTAAAATCATTTCCACGTCGAGTGGATATTGAAGAAATTGTACATTGTTTGCTTATCATAATTAAACTAGAATATGCATTCTTTACCGATTCGAAGGGATGCTTCGCAGTCCAGCTCGTTTTCTTTGTCTGAAGTTGCAAAAATATATCCACAATTGTAAGATGGCAGACATTAGCGGTAGGGCAGGCTTGGGGCAAAAAGCAGCGGACGAAAAGGGGAACAAGAGAGGAGAAAGAGGAGAAGGGTAGATAAGAAGGAAGGAAGGAAGAATAAGGAGGGGTAGAGGAGAAGGGTAGATAAGGTGAATAAAAAAGGGAAAATTCCAAATATACCCCTCGAGTTTGCATTTATTCCAAAAGTACCTTCCAAATGAAGGGTAGTTTCATAAACATGGCTTTAAAATTTTTATGGGCCCTCAAATTAAAAAGTTTTCTTCACAAACATTATAGATCAGAATAAGATCTTTCCAACAAGATCAAATTCGTCTAAATTGGAGTTAAATATGCTCATTTGAATTTATTTTTTATAACATTTATTTAAACCACTGTAACTTGAGGATTCCAACTCCATTTTGGATGATTCCACTGCTGTTGGATAGGCCTCACTCTCATCTACAAGTTTCATAAAGGCAATTTTTATATTTGATTGTTCACAGAAATGTTATTGCCATTTGAGCCAAATACCTTGTTTTTGGAGGTATTTTTTTGGAATAAATACAAACTTGAGAAGTATATTTGAAATTTTCCCTAAAAAAAAAAAGAAAACTGCCAAAATGCCTTAGAAACTTTCAAAATTATCAATATACTCCCGAAGCCAAGTGCATTTTAGTTAATGCTTGATAGAAGTCATATGGCTCATTAAATTCAAAAGTCGTCTTCACAAACATTGTAGATTAAAATGTTATCTATCCACGGAATTAAATTCATTTAAACTGGAGTTCGAATTCACAAAGTTACGCTCTTTTATAATGTTCAAAGTGCTTACATTCAAAACACTTATAACTTGCAAATTCCAACTTCATTATAAATAATTTTACCATCTTTGGAAAGGTTTTACTCTAATCTATAGATGAGGTAGCCGTGGTGACGTCAGCAAAAATGTTGTACCGATTGGGAAAAAACCGTGGCCGAAATTGTGTATCAGAGCGTCTAAAAAACCGTGACCAAAATTGTGCCAAGAATCCATGGAAGAAATCGTGTCGTGTAAATAGGCGTGCCGAAAATCGTGTCGGGTGGCTGAGATCGTGTATGAAATTGTGTGTGTGATGGAAATGTAAGAGAATCGTGTAGGGAGTGGTGAGATGAATCATGTGTGATATCATGTCATGCAAGAAATTGTGAAATGTGGCGTGTGGATGAAAAGTGTGCATGAAATTAGGTGTGGGTGTGGAAGGGATTGTGTGAAATGTCGTGTAAAAAATCGTGGAAGAAGTCGTGAAAAAGTGTGTGTGTGTTATCACGCGAGGAATCGTTAGTGTGGCAAAAAAAAGAAAAGAAAGGAGATTAGATGTCAGGAATCGTTAATGTGGCAAAAAAAAGAAAAGAAAGGAGGTTAAATGTCAGAACTCCAAACATGGAGGGAGCCAATTTGTGGAGGGAAATAAAACATGGAGAAGATGGAAATGGATGAACAACAAAATGGAGTTGGGAAAAAAGATGAAGAGGGCATGAATAGCAAAACAATTAGGGGTGAAATCAGGTTTGTATGTCCCTAAGATGAATTCAAAGAGCAGTTTTGGGCAACGAAATTTACAAAGAACACGCATCAGAATATGCAGATTCAGAATATGAAATCATAAGTTAGAAATTAAAAGGGGAAGATGGCAGTTAAGTTGAATTAATTAACCGACTATGTCAGTTATGTGAGATAGAGAAAGAGAGAAAATGGAGGACGTGGAACATTTCTGGAATGCCTGCCTGGCATATATGGACACATATGGGAGAATAACTGGGAAATAGATTGGACAAAAGAGGTATGCATGCGAACAAGAGACATAAAGATGGTAGGGCAAGCAGTAAAAAGAATTCCAGAGGAACTGGAAAAGAGATATAAAGAAAATGAAAACTCAAACACACAGATCGATGGCAGAGGCTAGGAGCTGACGCCATGATATCAATATGGTATGTATAGATATAAGAGAATCAAGTTTTTCCAGAGGTAAAGGTCTTTGTTTTCCATCGTGGACCCTATATATGCGACTCACATATCTAGCACAATAACATGGGGTTATTTTTTGTTTTTTATGCATTTTTTCAAATGGTTTTCCTATGATTTAGTTGTTGTATTCGTGCAGGTATACTGAATAATATTTCTAGAGTGCACTATTTCCGAGCCGTTGATTTTGAATAAAAAACGTGATCATGTGGTTGTGGTCTCTCTAGGTTTTGGATCCATGCAGATGTGGATGAATTTTTCTTATGGTTTCAATATCCCCAAAATAACATGCAAGCCTCGAAAAAATTATTTTAGGGTTCTTTGATTCGATTTTTTTTCCTTGGCGAGGCAGTAGGCAACGAAGCTCCTTCTTCCACTGGACCGAATTTATAGCAAGGGGTGGATGGTGTATTAAAGCCCCGAAGATGATCCAGTCATTCAGTAGAAGAAAAGGAGTTTCAAATCTGCTATTAAGCCTGCCGAGGACACAAAGTTCTGCCAGATTCTCCTCTTGAAAAATAGAATAGCCTTGTCCGAGTTTTGGGATATGACCTCCACTAGCAGTGTCGGCATAGCCAGTCCAATTATAGAAAAGCAAGACGTATCATGATGGTGGATGTATGCAAATCCAAATGTTATATTTAGCAATCCAAATCATTATCCATGCTCTGCCCTCCAGATTATCTAATTCGATATTATAAGGCAACTGAGACAATTTCCAAGGTTAAGCGATGCAAATCTCTGCACAAAGGTAATGCAATATAGGGATGTTGTTAGAATGTAAAACATTAGGTGACTTTTGGTGCATTCTCCTTTGAATAGAGTGGAAATCATGTTGGCAGCAGCTTGCATGTAGTGGGATGCTCCCGACTTCCAACATAATTTGATATGTTATGTTTTGCGTTAGCACCTGAATGGATGTTTGCTAATAGAGCTGGCTATGATCGCTGAACAACAACAGCAGTTTCTTTTCTGAGGCACATGTTATTATGTACCATGTAATCGACGGGAGGGGGGCATTCTACCCTCGTAGGGTCTCTCCACAGTGCGCACAACCTCGACGGCACTCGCGGCTCGTGCACCGCCTCAGCTGGCGGCACCGTTGAGAGCCCCTACGAGGGGAGAATGCCCCCTCTCGTCGATTAAGGGACTTAATAAGCACTTAGTGCAAATTACGTTCAAGACCTTGTTTCCAGCTATGGCGAGCCATAGAAAACAATTCAACATAAGCTCTAGAAAACAATAGCAACTCGAGCTATCCAGATCAAAGCTATAATCAAGCAGAAGAAGCTTTTAGAGCAACATAGCATTTCAAAGTATCCTAGCATTTAGCAAGAAAGAAAGCATGAAGTCTGCCTGGAGTTTCGTGAAAGGATAAACTTTGCCTGACATGAACTCTGCCTGAAAGAAAGAAAGAAAGAAAGAAAGAAAGAAAGAAAGAAAGAACTCACTCTGCGTGAAAGAACGAAAGAAAGAACGCATGAACCTCTACCTGACATGAACTCTGCCTGGAGTTCCGTGATGTTTTTGAGAATAAGTATTTAGCAGGAAAAAAAGCGGGCCACTGAAAAGAAATAGTAGGCCAAACTGCTCTTCATCACCATCTCGCTTAGTACTCTGTCCTGCCTTTTTTCACTTCGGGCAAAAGCCTCGGCAAAGCTTGGAAATGGTGCTATGCAAAGCTTGGAAAAGGGTGCTATGGCGGCCTTCGAAAGAATCTGGTGAACGAAAGCTTGAAAATCTGAACGAAACCTTGAAAATCTTGAAAATTTGGCTATGGCGACCTTCCAGAAAGTACCTGGCGGCGCTCTTTCTCTTCTCAAAACCTAAAGAGCGATGTCCAGAAACTAGAACTGGAAAACCTGGTATGGCGCCTGCGGTTGAGAATGAAGGGTCTGGCTATGGCGGCCTTTAGGGTTGGATATGGCGGCCTTTAGGGTTGGATATGGCGGCGCTGCCATAAATAGGCGGAGGAAAAAATTTTCCATATAGAAATGATGTAAAATACCAGTAATTTGCACTATGTGTTTATTACGTAAATCATGACAAATCAGGCTGATGATATTAGCAGTCTTATCTCATCAAAAGCATACAGGCACGCAGTTGATTAGACTAAAGGCTGTTGTAGAAGCATATACAAAACACTACTTAAAGAACTTTGAAGAGGCTTTGAAAGCTATTAGGTTACCTCATGGCATGTTCTAGATTGCTGATATTTATGGTATTATTGGAGAGATAATGAGAAGAGGCTTTGAGCTTTTAGGTGCTTACCTGATGGCATGTTTCTAGATTGTATTAAGGTAAGCTGATTGGGAAGCGATTCCTGGTTTGGCATTGACCAGCGTTGGCCGGGAGCAGCAAACCGGGAATCGCTGGCCAATCAACTTACCCTAACAGTACCATAATCGGGAGCATTTTTTGAGTCGTCGTTATTTGCTTCTTGTCTCTGGAACTCGTAGCTATGGTGTCTGTAGGCACAATTCCTGGCACAACAATTGCCCGATCTGTCCAAAAAACACCATCACGAAACTTGCCGGTAGCTTTTGGTGTAAAAACTCACTGGCGTAACAGGTCACAGGGAATTTGTGTTCCCAATTGCTATTCTTTGATATTGGCATGGACACGTGTCGACGCCGAATTAACCGACGAAAAACACGACCCGATTATGGTATTGTTGACATTTATGGTATGATTGGTTAATCTATTTCTCATTGGTTTTATGCTGATGTATAGGGGAATGGAGGTTGGGATCTCC
>JAANSK020275281.1:0-11352 GCA_011763485.2 Isoetes engelmannii
AACTAGGACTTCAAGGATTTGGTGGCGATGCCAGAAATGCGGTTCAAGGCTGCTGTTTGCAGCCAAAAAGCTATGAATCACTTAGACATAAACCCCATCCAGCATCCAAGGCCCGATTTGGCCCTGTTCAAAAGCTCTCTTGCGGCCAGAAAAGCCCTGTTGCGGCCAGAACAAGGATGATTCAAAGAACAGAGAGAATAGGCCCCTGTTAACATCTCCAAAATGCGGCAAAGAAGATTATCAGTAATCAAAAAACATGAGGCAAAGCCCTGCTCAAGCGAAGAAATGGCAGGCGAAATCCTTGTTGAAGCGAAGGAATGGCAGCGGAAAAAAATGACAGCAAAACCCTTGTTGAAGCGAAGGAATGGCAGGCGAAACATGTTCCGTTCAAGCGAAGAAATGGCAGGCGAAACATGCGGTGTTCATGCTGTCTTCATGCTCTGTTCATGCTGTTCATGTTGAAATATGCTCTGTTCAAGCCCTTGTTGAAGCTAGAAGAGCGCAGAAGAGCGAAAAAACCCTTGTTGAAGAAATGGTAGGCCACAACCCTTGTTGAAGCGAAAGAACGGCAGTAGAAAAAAGAAGCAGCGAAACCCTTAAAGCCAGAAGAGCGCAGAAGAAAGAGGGGCCAGCGGCGCCGCTCCATGATTAACGGTGTACAATCTGATAATATTGGAGGAATAAAGGCATAATTTCAGCCTCATATGGATTACATCATCATTTACCCATATAGATGACGTATATGAATACCCATTGCTAAAATGCTCTTCGTGCTTATTTGCTCAAAGAATAAAATTGAGTAAGATTCAAGGTTCAAACTTCGTTATACACCTTTGGTGGAAATTATGTACTACGTAATTCACCGGCGGGCAGCATTACGCCTTGTAGGGCTTTGAGGCAGCGCCGCCAGCAGAGGCGGCCGACGAGTGGCGGAGTCGCCGAGTCGCCGGCGAGGCTGGCGGCGCTGCCTCAAAGCCCTACAGGGCGTAATGCTGCCCGCCGATGAATTACGGGACGTAATAAACACTTGGTTCAGATTACGACATTTGGCAGTTGAAGAAATTTTGCCTGCGGTGGCTATGGCGGAGTTCCTCCGGGATTCAGCAAAAAAAGTTTTGAAGCTCCAGAATCTACAAGTGTTAGATTCAAGTTAAGATTTGCAAATGTTAGAATGAGTTAGATCGTTGTTGACGGTAGCTAGAGAGGTTTTTTTTGAGCTATGGCTGCCGTAGCTATGGCTAAGGTAGTTTCTTTGGAGCTATGGCCAGTTTCTTTGGAGCTAAGGCAGTTTCTTTGGAGCTATGACTAAGGCAGGTACTTTTGAGCTATGGTCCGGTTCAATATGTACCCAGGAAGGCCAATAACTGTGTTCATCATAGCTGCCGTAAAGAAAAGGCCAGCATACTGGAGGTGTTATTTAAAGACAGATTATAACAGTTGCGAGTAGATTGACAGACAGATTGGTTTTTGAGGAAGGCATTTTAGGAAGAAAGAAAGGGGCCCTGTTTTTGCTGTGTGTTGTGTTGTGTGAGAATGGGAGGCGGCGAGAAGCTTCTGAATCAGGTGTTCCAGCTCAAATACAAGCCAAGAAATGCGAGAAAGAGGAGAAAAATGAGAAGCTGAAAGTGAAGAAGGCGATTGTGAAGGGGAAACAGAGAGATTACCATGGGGTTTCTTCGTAGAAAGAGGAATATTGATAACAATCCAGTGCAAATAGTTCCGGTAGATAGGATTAGTAGGGCTTGTAGCATCAGGATCAACCATGACTAGAGTATAAAGATTATGCTGGTTCGGATGAGCTTCAGAAAGCTCGACAGAAGGGCGAACCTGTGTTTGGTTTATCAGATACCTTCTGCCGTTTAGAACCAATCCGCCATGGCCATAAAAGAGTCTCGTAGAAATTCTTGCCGCCCCATACGCATCCACCCAGTCCGGTATAACTGTTGCTGCTTCCATTGCTTGAATGCTTACAAAAGACTCTGTTTCTCCAGACGCCATAGCTGTGCTTGTTGCTCCAAAGACGAAAATCAAAAGCAAGAAATGTAAGATAATCGCTGCCATGGCCGGCAGCACTTCTTTGTCTACTCCAGAGGATGCAATGCATAAGGTTCCGGAGCAGGGCTGGAAGAGTGTTGGAACCGCCAGAATCCTTCCATCATTCACGAACAGGGGAAGCAGGGCCGGAACAGGGCAGAGCAGGGAGGATAGCGGCGCCGCTTGCAGAGCGGCGGAGACATATTCCATGATATAATTTAAGCTAAAATCTACAGTAATCTGAACCAAGTGTTTATTACTTGTATATTACTCTTATTTTATTTCACATATATAAATGCTGCTCCTTTGTCGACAGCGGCGCCGCTCATTCTTCTGGATGCAACAATAGGTTTCAGCTGTGGCCATCGCCATCGACAATAGGTTTCAACAATAGTTTTCGAGAAGAAAATCAGGCCATCGCCATCGCCGTTTAAGGTTTTGCCGTTGCAGGAAGATCAACCATTTATTTTTGCTCTTCAATCGACTATGTTGTTGTTTCTGGCTATGCCTATTTTGCTTCGGCTCTATCTTTGTTTCGGCCATGCCTATTTTCCCTTTGTTTCTGGCTATGCGACTCTGGTGGTTCCAATGTGGTTGAAGGGGACTTTGCTCCAAATCATCAAAATCGCATCTTCAGCATCTTTGGTGGCCGATTTTTTAGCTTAAGTGGAAGACTGTTCTTATGTCTGTAGAGGTCGCCGTTGTATGCTCCAAATCATAAAGAGCAAGCTCCATTTAGCAAGCCCCAAAGAGCTTAAGATCCGTTTCTGCTATCAAGCGACCCCTTCATAGAAGGTCTTTAGTTTTCTTTTCTGATTCTGCTAAAAACATACCAAGAATGCAATTCCCTTGCTTTCCATATCGGCAAATAAAGAATGCAAAACTCTTCGCCATAGCCAGCCGGCAAAGACTCGTCCGCCATAGCGAGAAAAGGGATGTAATTTCCACCAAAGGTGTATTACGTCCGGTAATGCACTGGCCGGAGAAATTCCGGCCTATAATTTTTCGAGGCGGCGCCCAGGCGAAATTCCGGCAGCAATTTTTCTCGGCAGCGCTGCGGCTTCGCTGCCTGGGCGCCGCCTCGAAAAATTACAGGCCGGAATTTCTCCGGCCAGTGCATTACCTAGTACAAAATAAATGAATTAGAACATACAGATCTACTATTTTAATGTTTACCATAACAGACAACATGCAAAGTCGACCGAACGTGAGATCTCGTTGCAAAGACGGCCCAACGTGGAGTCTCGTTTAAAAACGGATGCAGATGAAAGGCATAGCTATCCATGGCCACCCACAAGATGAATCTTGCAGTGTGCGGCAGAAACGATCAGTGCAGACACAGCTTCATCACTTCTATGAAGCGAATAACAGGTAAGATTGTTGTATACATTCATCCTGCAAAAAAAAAAAGAAAAGAAAAACAGAAAAAAAACCTAGTAGATTACTTTCCTTTAACCGTCGCCTATTTGCAACAGATTCTAAAGGCATCGTTGTGTATTGGGACATTTCTCTTCCCAAATTTCTTGATGACACTTCCACAGCCCAATATTACAAAACTAAACAGCTCTATAGCTATGATATTTTGGTGATTGTATCAAATGACATATTTGAGGAAGCAGAGAAAAATCTTGCTTGTGAAGCTGAAAAATGGGGGCATCCTTTTTTTATGGTCCTTGTCAATGTGGACATGATTTTAAAAGAAATCTCAAATGCTCATGATAAGAGCATGGCCGAATCCGCCTCTATTCTCCGTCTGCAGCTGCAAGAAAGCTTGCCAAGTAATCTAACATCCAACCATATTTGCTGCATAACTTGTTCAGCTTTGGGATCTACTCTATCTACTTCATGTTATAACTTGGAAAGAAATGGTTTCCTAGATGATTCTTTGTTCTGCATGGATGAGGCTAGTCTCTTGATTATGATGAACCATATGGTGGAAATGAAGCCAATCTTAGGAGCAGTGGCTATGGCAAGCAAAAGTCTAGAAGCAAATAGTTCAATACAAAGAATTGGGAACATTCTCGTAGTCTTTGGTATGGCTGCACTTCTGGTATCCCTAAATCGAGCTGTTATACATTGATTTTTGCTAGATAAGTACAATATATAAGACAACTCCTCAAAGATCTGGAGAAGTAAGCTCTTGTATATTGCTGTCCCACTTTCTGCTTTTTTCCGTATATAAGACAACTCCTCAAAGATCTGGAGGAGTAAGTTCTTGTATATGTCTGTAATAATTTCTAGTTTACTTCCTATAAGACAACTTCTCATAATATTAAGTTGTAGAGGAGTAAGTTCTTGTTGATTGTCAGAATTGACATAAAATGAAACTGAAATGTTTCGCTGGACCTCTTCTTTATTGACTGGATTTAATAGGCATTTTATTTAGTATCTTACAAGTATGGTGGATAGTTTTCTTTGACATGAGTTATTGTAAAAGTCGCTTAAAGGTTGTTTTATGAAGATTGTGTCTCATAATGTAAACGTCATCTTTGCTTAATAGGCAATCTCTCGCAACAAGGCACATGAGAGATTGTATTTTATTACATAAGGATGCGTATCAAAGCATATAGTCGTTATAAAAAATTATTTTCACGAATGGACAAAGTCAACTATATCATGGTGAGTTGCATATAAAAGGGTGGATACCAAATAGGTATATCGATGCTAGCAGTAGCTAGCATTAGGATAGCACCAATAAGAAAGGTAGGCCAAAACCATGATTGGGAAGGCTCATTGCTGGTTTCTTGTGAAGTAGTCAAAGCTGAATATTTAGCTTCCTCCAAAGCATCTAAAAACTGTATGAGACGACTTTCATCCATTTCTGATAGAGAATCATCAGTTTGGCCATTCATGTATGATTGATAAGGACTTAATTCACCAAATTTTAGAGCAGGACAACTTATGATGAAGACAGGATGAGGCCAACTATTTTCAACCACAGCGCGGACTTGCAGAGCTGATAACTCCATATTTACATTAAAGTTGATAGCTGTTTGTTGTACAAGATCATCACCATGTATTCTGATAACTGCAAAGGGCTTCCTCCAGCTTCTAGCTTGTCGGGCTAAAAGGGCATGCACTTCATGGTATCTATGGTCAGAGACAATGAGAATGCAATCAAATGCATATAACCTGTAATTAATGATGTAATCTGCCTTGCCAATGTTGTCATGAGGAATATCCCAAATAATTACAAATGGTCTATTCCAATCTTTATATACAATCATGCCATCAGCAGTCTGTTCAGTCTTAATATCAGCTGTGCATAATGCCCCAGGATTAGCAAGGGAATTGATTTAAATTACAGGGTCAATCAATAAAGAGGGCTTACCATGTTGAAATATATGGATGAAGGATTTGATGAAAGTGGATCTGCAGGATCTGCTCTTGCTGCAAACTGCAATGTTGAAGTTGTTGACGTAGTCGATGCCTAATTCATGTTTTGCCTTCTCAAGGGCAGCAGGAAAAGCTTCATCCGCCATATGTGCAGTCTGCTTAATATGCAGTCCGTTTAGGAGGCTATGAAGGCCTGCAGGCAATATAGGTAGCCAAGCCATGTGTTTATTCCCTAGATTGTGCTCTGCCCACGTCAGTTCTTTTACATTTATCTGGAATACATTATGACTCAAACGTAGCAAAAAAGCTAGCAAGAAATGGTCTTCCAAATCCGTCATAAAGATGCTGACCCCATGGAAAATCAAAACTGTCTTTTTAGTTCACATTGAAATCGTGGGTAATGGGTCAGTTGATTAATATTCAAGATTACATGTGTTCTTGCTTCTAGTGATGCTGTTAAGGTTGTAACTTGCTAGGAAGTGTATAACTCTGGGCTAGCAAAATTAAGAACTGTTCCATCACTTTGAAGACAGTTTGTTCCTTATCTAGTCCCCGCATTTTCTTGCTTCTTGTCAAATTTTCTCAAATGTATCTTTTATTTTTGGTCCCACACAGGTAGGTGCAGCTGAAATAAAAAAGGTTTTCATGCTCAGGTGTTTTTTCTGTTTTCTCAGCAGTTGCATCCATAATTTACGTTGATTAAACTGTTTGAGGCACATTGCCAGGAGTTGATTTTGATCCATGTAGTTTTGTCTTCTCATTGTTCTTTTTATGTGTATTCTGAGAAAAAAAAAACATGTTAACAAATATTGCACCTTGTATCAAAACGGCAAGAAAGCCGCCTCATATAAGAACTAGAGCAGTAAGAATACAAAGGCGACAATAGTAAGGAATAGAAGAAGGAAAAGTATAAGTAATATGTATGAAGTACTGAGACCGAAGAAACCAGCGAGGCATAGTCCTAGGAGGACAATGGGCCAAGAAGGTAAATGCCAAGTTGTTTCTTCAGAGCTGGAACCAGCGGGGGAATCTAAGTTCCATGAGGAGGTTGTTTGTTCTGTGGAAACTGAATTCCACGAACTTGCTTTTTCTGTAGCATAATCAGAAACTGAGTCTTGGCCAAGTGAATTCTCTGATGTGGATAAAGTATTTGTTTTTTCTGTTTTTTCTATACTGGCAGACAAAGCTTGGCCAACTGTATGATCTGGTGGCGATGAAGCTTTTACAATAGATCCAGCAGAAGGCAAAGATTTGCCCAATGAATGGTATGCTGTGGATGAAGTATTTGGTTTTTCTATAGTAGCAGACAAATCTTGGCCAGCTGGGTTAGGTGGAAGTGATGAAACTACTTGTTTTGTAATGGATCCAGCAGATGACAAAACTTGGCCAAATGAATCGTCTGAAGATGATGAAGAAGTTCTTTCCATAGTGGCAAGCAAATCCTTCCATGAAGTTCCTTCTGTTATTGTGGATATATCTTCTTCATCATCATTTTCTTCTACTATAGTGGATTTGGCAGATAGATCTAAATGGTGAATTGAACTAATTGAAGGTGCTGCCACAAATCTAGACTCACCCATTTTTCCTTGTAGCTGATACTTCTTATGCATCTCATCTGTTTTAATATCTTCTTCTTGGTGTCCTTCAACATTCTTCTGCATCCCATCTTGTTCAATATCTTCTTCTTGACATTTTTCAACATTCTTTTGCATCCCATCTTTCTTGTTATCTTCTTCTTTGTATCCTAAAACATTCTTCTGCATCCCAGCTTTCTTTTTATCTTCTTCTTGGTATCCTTCATTTTTCTGCATCTCATCCTTAGTCTGTTGATTTTTTAAATCTTCAACCTTCCTCTTCATGAAATAATTGGAGTACTTGAAATCTATCAAAGCATCCAAGAATTGTTTAAGACGTTCTTCATCTAATCCAGAAAGTGAATCATCGCTCCTGCCGTTTCTGAACAATCTGTAGGGATAGAGCTTTGCAGCCCCTAAAGCCGCACAGTTTATAATAAACACTGGATGAGGCGTAGTTTTAGAAACGATGCGGCGAAGAATGATGGAGGCAGACTTCATACTATGATTTAGCTTCATAGCTATGTGCTTTACAAGCTTATAGCCATTTATTCTTACCATCACAAAGGGCATTTTCCATTTCTTCGCTTGCACAGCTAACTCATTTTCCATTTCTGTGAAAGTGTTGCTTGAGACAATGAAAATACAATCAAAGGCATACAACCTGTAACGGATAAAATAGTCCGGCATCCCTATGGTGCTATAAGGAATATCCCAAAACACAGTGGAAGGCAGATTCGTGTCTCTGTAGCTAACCATACCATAAAGGCCCTGTTTTTTCTCCAAATCAACTGCTGTGAATGCGTTGGATTCGAAGAACAATTAGAAATTTGCTTGAATCTTAAGCTAACTAAAAACAGATGGAAAAAAAAAACAACATACCGTTTTGATATCTCCGAAAAATAGCGTTGATAAAGGTGGATCTGCAGGAAGAGCTACGACTACAAACTGCGACATTAAAATTGTTGAAAGAGTCGATACCGAATTCCTGCTTAACCTCCAAGAGGAGAGCTTCATTTGCCATAGACAGCCGGTGGGCTTTTCTGGCAGAGGGCGAGGAAGGAAGTGGAGTATATTTTAGAGACTATTTAAGTCTAGAAATCGGCTGGCCCCCATAGCCGGCTTCCTCTGAACCTCGGGGGTGTGCTATCGTGTCTAAGCTGATCGCTTAGATTAAGTCAAGAATATGTTGCTTTGCAATTGTTAGGTATAGACTTTTCTGCTTACATGGATGTGACATTTTAGAAACCTTTGTTCTAATCTCTAAAATAATACACGCAATTTCTTTCATATTTTTTCCCAATGGTTCAATTTCGAATACGACATACATCCCCAATCTCGAATATGCTTCCCTACTCTGGCATCCATCCATGACCTAAAAACCCATCCATGACCTAAAATTGCACATCATCAGACAAAAAACCTCTGTCTTTTAAGCTATTTTACTTGATTCCCGCTGTATATTCCAGACCAACTGCATCAGATGCCATGACGATGCAACATTGCAAGAGCAGCTTGAGTTTATCTGAAATAAGATACTCCCTAGTATACACAGGTCTGGAATGAGATACCCCCTAGTATACACAGGTCTGGAATAAGATACCCCCTAGTATACACAGGTCTAGGCCATGGTCCTTTGCCTTTGCCAGGAGATGCACATGGGTCTAGATCTTTCAAATAAAGATGGATTGCCTGACCAGAGTTCCATATACATATACACATCTCTTGCAGTAACGCGTATATCTTTTGATGGAACTGCACAGACTTCTATAGACACGTCCTAGGATAACAAATAATAAAAAATAGTAAAATTTTCTAAATTAATTGATAGATAGATGTCATGGTCCTTTTGCTTCGAAGAGAGGCATAAATCTTTCAAAAAGATGGACCTATAGGAACAAACTTCTATTCTTAACCCTATTTGTTAAGTGGTCCATAACTCGATTGGGTTCTCGTGAACGTTAAATATTTTCTCCTTCTTCTATTCTTTTTTTTTTTCAAAGATGGACCACTTACCAAACTTGCCATGTACACATGTTCGAGGATAATGTCATTTTATGGACCTTTGCGTATTCGATGAAGCATATTTTCCAAGTAAATATGGACCTTTGTAAACATGAGAATGTCATGGTCCTTTGTCTTTGCTAGGAGGCATAAAATCTCACAAATAAAGACATTTTTTGAAATCTTATCAAACAAAGATGGATTAGCATGAATAAACTTTGATATACATGTCCCACTGTCCTTTGCTTTCGCATAGAGGCATTAGAACTTCCCATCTGAAACTTCCATGCAATGCACAGGTAAATATGCATATCTTTACTTTCACATGCTCACCCTCAAGTTTTATAGGTGAGATCAAATCTCAGTCGGTGGATGCATTGTTGTTACCCACTCTTAGCACTCTTCTCTCTTTCCTAAGTAACTGCCATTCTCATTTTTTTATTATTTCACGTGTGAACTGTGAAAGACAATTTAAAATTAGCACATGGTTGGAATTTTGAGGTTTGGAGGATCCCAATTTTTAAATAAATCCCCTCAAATTGGTATACTACATTAGCATGTTTTGTTCCATTACTACATTGTGGGCTTAAAGAATTGAGTTGAATCAAATTTTTTTCCAATTGAGGCCTATTTAAAGGTAAAAACATTCTAACGTGCACCTTAGAGGGGTGATAGATAAAACCAAACCACAATTGATGGCAATTGGATATTGATACGTACGATTTGAGGTGGAAGGCCTACAATAAGTTGAAATGTAGACAAATTGTTGCACACTACAACTTGTAATAAAACACTAAAAGGCCTACGATAAGTTGACATGTAGACAAATGATCAGTACATTACAACCTGTAATGAAACACCACTTGGTACTTTTTGTTTGCATTATTTAAGAGGGGTTGTCATGGTGCTATTGGGGTCATCTTCTTGTTGTGCTCTTGAAGATGCAATTCGGGCATGACCACATGGTGATAGCTAATTTTATTGATATTCCAAGTTATTAAAGTACACTATTGGAAAACCTTTTTTTCTAGACTAGGGAAGGTTTTATTACTTATAAGAAAATATTTAGAGCAGTACCAAAGATCTTTTACCTTTGATGGAATAGTGATATTGGCTTAAGTTAAGGCAAGTAGCAAGAAAAAACAAAATGTGGTGAAAGTTAGGCAATACAATGTGGAAACTGTAGCTACGTTAGATAATGATAGCAGTACAAAATATTTGGGGATAAAGCCCCCCTAAAGCCTCCTTTAGTTTGGGTGCATATTCACACGGGGGGTGACTCCGGGCAACGAGAGCCCCTTTTATACCCCATAAATATAACACATGTATGAAATCAACACCATTGAGTATATTGCCTCAAACCTTATAATATTTTGCAAATCTCGCTATACTAAGCAGCCTCAAAATATCATCTGGTAGCCAATATGCCACTTCCTCATATGTTAAATGTACAATCTGCTATGAAATAAATATATTGCCATACGTTACTATCAAAGCTTCTTAGCTCTTGGCCAAGAACTTTATTGCCTGTTGTGCTAAATCTTGTTATGCAGTGGCAAACCCACTTTACGTGAAAACTTTAATAACAAACTCAATCTGCGGAGGATGCTAGATATAAGAATTTCTGTTGTGGGCTATCAATCTCTTGGAAAATATACTGTCATTGAGTCCTTGGCTTCCCTTAAAATTGATAAAAGGGCTGGGCTACTTCTTCAACCATGAACTTATGAACTTGTGACAAGGTAAGGTTATCGGACTAGCAGAGTCCGATAACCAAAAATCCGTGACCGAGGCTGTGTACATCCAAGGTCACGCATTTTGGACACGTGGGACGAGGCCCATTAGGGCTGAGTCCGTACGTGGTTGATAACAGCAGAGGCCCATTAAGGCCGAGGCTGTTATCAGAGGTGACGTAAGATGAAGCCCGATAACCGCCTTATCGGACTTATCGCCGACAAAATTTCAAATTATTTTTTTTCCCAAAAGAAAAAGAAAACTAACAGAAACGCAGGGTTGGGGAAAGGGCAGGATAGGGACAACAAAGAAGAACTGGAAACAAGAAGAGAGGAAGCTTTACTGGATAAATTTGATATTATGCCATGTTGCTTTTAGTAGGTATAGGCAGTCCGTAAATTGCTTAAGCAGCTTCTAAGTCACAAATACTGCAGGAAAGAAGAGGTTATCGGACTCAATGATTGTCAGTAGATCTAGAACACCTTGGTAGGTTTGAAGAAAATCTACAGGTTGCAGAGGATGGAGTAAAGGACCCTTTTGTGCCTTCCGTAAAAGCTAATAAGCGCTTAGCATTGCAATGACGAGTAGTTTGTCTTGGTAATCAAAATTCCTCTAGATACTCAAAGATCTTATGAGGATTCCCTAGCTTCCTAAAGATCCTATCTAGATT
>JAANSK020275292.1:0-11351 GCA_011763485.2 Isoetes engelmannii
CAGGGGATACTCCCTGGCCTTTTCAAGACAGTTAACAAGCTATTGCGGGATCTCCACCACGTCCTCAGCATCGCCGTAGATCTCTGGACACATAAATTTTGGATAACTGCAGTGCCACTCTTGTGGAATCACCGGAGGTATGCGCTCACCGGAAGTTGAGTTTTTCCAACAAACTTCCACGGCCGCATGTTGAATCTGGCCCTTATAATCTATGATGCAGATGTTAAGTCTGTAGATGGATATGTCATTGCGTCCTTGGAATTGAAGATTGTTTGTAGCTATTCCTGACTTAGGCATTAAGGTAGGTGGTAGGACCACTTGAATGACCTCCAAACAACCTTTTCTTTCAAAGTATGATATCATTTAAGTGTATCATGAGTAAAGAAAATAAACAAGATATCCACACAAACCTAATTGTTTGTTTTGGGACATGGGCATATCGTGGAGAAATAGTAATTAAATGGAGGTTTTTAGTAAAGGTTCTTTTTACAATCATCATATCTAGGTTTTATTGATTTTGTAGCGAAAAACTGTCTAAGAAGGCAAAAGTTGGAATTTCACACCACATATAGTTCATGCGCCCGTATGGTCTCTTCGACATGCCAGCAATCATCCTTAGTGATTGGAAGACACGTTCAAGTGACCTCTCATGAAAAATATTTCTGATAAGGATTACTAATTAAAGGTTATATCTTTAAGTCTAATCCACTTTGCAGATTGCTAGGACTGGGAAGGTGAGCAAACATCAAAGAGAAAAGGCCTGAAATGGACTACAAAATGTGCCATCGGATGGAAAAAAGCGACCATTCTATCGCTCTGTTGATTGTACCGGTCGTATGTATGCAGGTACATAATCCATTTTTTATATATTATGTCATAGCATTGTAGTGGATCTGATTATAAATGTAAGTATTTAGGAGGCCTCGATGTTCCAATAGAAAGGCCATTTGTATGGATTGGAGGTTTGGACACTATCAACCTGAAGGTCTGCAAGATCTAGTAAGTAGCATATTGAGGTTCTTGCTAGGCAATATGAAAGCATATTTCCATCGAGTGAAAAGGTGGTGTCTAAGGCCAAGCGAAAAGCACAACCTCAATTAGCTTGTGCTTGAGCTTGAAATACAGGAGGAGGTATATAACAGGTTAGGACTGTACCAGTGATGTAATATCTGTATAGAACAGAATTATAATAACTAATGGCAGAAGCCAATATCTCATTTTTAACAATGCATTGCTAATAGCTTTAAATTAGCATGCTTATATTGAATGTTCTGCACAGTTTGATACAGACATAGCAAGAGCGCTATTTTTTGCTGCTAGGCAGTCATTGCTGCTAGCGAGCTTCACAGTTTGCATAGAGTCCCGGATGCTCTTCATGACAATGCTCAACGCTTCCAAATCCATTAACTCCTCACCTATAAATTTTTTCTCAATGTTTTATCCCTAAAAAATGCAAGTAAAATCTCTTTCTTCATGTTGTCCTCAATTTTTTTGGTTGTCTGTGAAAAGAAGCTAACAAATTAAGCACAACACGACGTTTAGTGCTTGTACTTCTTGATGAACCAGAGCCTTCGGGCAAAAGTATGCTGGTGGGGTGCAAAAGCAGGCGTCCGGACCACATGCTGACAGCACCATATAGCACCTTATATGGCAGCCTGTTTAGAGTGTTCCTAGTACTAGCACATGGTAATCAGGTAGTCATTAGAAACATGTAACATCTCTAATGAACAATAAGTGGAATAACATAGTAGAATAGTAGGTGCAAGGTGCTGAATGTAAGTGCTGGGTCGCGTTTAAGCGCCCCTGACCAGCATACTTTTGCCCCTTCAACCAATTTTGCAAGCTCCATTCTTTCCTCTCTTCTTCTTTTCTTCTGGCGTCTTTTCTTCGGCATCTCTTCTTCTTTGGTTCTTGTTCGTTTTATTTCTTCTACCTGAAATGTCGGCTTGTGGATGGATAACCTCAATGACATCCATACCCACAATGGATTGGAGCTTGCATCTGGGAGGTAAAAAACAGAGGAGGCAAAGAACAGGAAGGGGCCGAAGAGCAAGAATTTGAATTTTGAATTTTCTGAGTTAAAAGGAACTTGAATTTTGAATTTTAATTTTGTGAGTTAAAATTTCCCCCACAAATCGAGACTCCATTTTTAAATACGGCAATCAGTTACGATCTAGTTGGACGGTGCCATAATTATAGTTTCATACCACAAAAGTGGCGAATGCGGGACCACATTTTAGGGGCACCGGGGGGGGCAACCATTTTGATACATCACATCATGTTTTTACCCCGTTATTGTAATGACTTGTTAAAGCCACGAACCAAAAAGGTCTGAATCTGTAAACAGATCCCGGATCCTGATCGAATTTGGCCGACCAGCCTGGCCTTGGCCGATTTAGGCAGATTAAGTAGTTTTTGAGTCAAATTAAGTTAGAGCAGGATCCCATTTGAGTTAAAGGCAGAGTCTTTTAAAAAAGAATGGATATTCTACAAACGGAAGAATTGTATAATCAAGGGAGCAGAAGCTAGAAAGAATTCTACTCATGTCCATTCATATATAAGCTTGTTTGATTTTTCATTCCTAAAGTCCTGAATAAATCCCAGAGAGATTATCCAGTTGGTTAAAAGACTCTCTAAATTGGGAAGAACCAGAGACTATTTGCAGTGCTCGCAAGTATGAGTCCGCTTGGGTGGTGAATTTGTGCCTTCCAGAGATTTAGATTTAAGTTGATTAGATTAACCATGTTGGAGAGTTTTGTAGATAAGAAGAGCCCATTCATATCAAAAACTATAAACGCTAATTTTGTTCTCACCATCTAACTCTATCAAACAAACAAACAAAAACATCAAGTACAACTCACGCAACATCAAGCACATTAGCCAATCTTACCCGTGACCTTTGGTGTGACGGGTTTAATGTTCCACCACCATCTTTACAAATAAGCCTATTTGACAAGGAGAAGTCCATACTCAAAGCTCTGACTTCACCTACAAGCCATTGAAGTATTATGATGTTATGAATTCCACCAATCAAAGCTGGGGAGTGCCACTTGACAAATGTGGCAGCATAATTTGAAATACAATCTAGATGATTATGCTCGACTTGTCAACTAGTACAAAACTGGGAAGTGCAAGTTGACAATTTGGAAGCATAATATGACATGACAATTTTGAGTGGTTATGCTCCATTGTGAAGGCTGGGATGAGTGTAGGTTGACAGTTCTAAAGGCAAAAAGTTCAGATGGATACATCGCAAAGCATCGCTGATATAGAGCTAGAGGAGATGTTAGGAGCTACAGAAGGGAGGCAATTTCATGGCAATAGGAATATGCGCCATCACAAGGCAAAAGTTCAGATGGATACGACACAAAGCAGTATTGATATGGAGCTAGGGGAGATGTTAGGAGCTACAGAAGGGAGGCAGCTTCATCACCAATAGGGATATGCGCCATCACGATCAGGGGCAAAAGAACACAGTTGAGGTACTGGGGGTTGATGAAGGGCACATAGGGAGATCCCAAAGAGACCAAGTTGTGTAGTATCATTGTCAAAGAGGCAGAGGATCAATGGGGAGTGGAGGGGAAGGCCAAGTACAAGGGGAGCACATATGTATTTTCCAATAGGAGCTTTCCATATAATTAAAGGGTCTGTTTAAACCATAGAAGAAGAGGAGCACGAGCGCACGAGAGGCCCTGACCGCAGCACGGAGATGTGGCGCTAGTGGGCTCTGCCGGAAGGCCCTTTTTAGGGTTTGTGCTTTGCGTCCCTCTTGGATATGGTAGTTCTGATTCCTTTCCCACCCATTTCTGTTCTGTACTGTGCAGTATCTGATCTAGTAATACAGGACTTTTGAGTTTTATGTTTCTGCTTTTTTTGGATAAGCTCTGGCCCTTCTCTATCCAGCATCTTGTTTGATATTATACCTTGTCCAGAGAATCTACTGGTGCTGATGCTGGTCCTAGTGGAGGCCCTGCAATTCTGTTCCCCTTGTGGCAGCATTAGTGTTTTTCTGACCATGTTTTGGCACAGTAAGCTTGTTGTTTTTATTCATGAGCATTATCAGTATCTATATACATGTAGATTCTTCTTGCCTGCGGCGTGGCACGGCACGGTGCATTTCTTTGCCTTATGCCTTCCATTCTTTCTCTTCCTTTTGCCATCCCTCTCTTCTCAGATTATGCAGAGATGCGCGTATTGGCATCAGAAGATTGTGCACTTGTTTCTAACAATTCAGTGCTGCAAGGAAATTGTATTCAGAATTCAATGCAGCATGTAAATTGTGATCAACAGGATCAGCCTGAAGGTGAAGATGTTGTTTGTCATAAACAACCCCTTTTTGCAGATGGTCTTCCTTTTCTTTCCCTACGCCCTCCTAACCATACCCTGGAAGTTATCCCCATTAGAACTGCTATTTTATCCCATGATGATCCTGATTCTAGCCCTCCTACATGTGAACCATCTGCTGGGATTAATCTTCAAATTGGTCCTCCAGTATCACACAACAAATCTCAAAGAGCCACCATTTTTTATGGTTCAGATAGGGATGGAAGACCAACAGAGGGTCAATACTGGATTCCAACGCCTGCACAGATTCTTGTCGGCCCAACGCAGTTTTCATGTCCAGTTTGCAGCAAGACTTTCAACCGATATAACAACATGCAGGTAACATCTTTGGACCAACTTTCATGTCTGTGGTTGTTAATTTGCAACTTGAACAACTTATATATATGGATGATAGGTATTAACTGAAGAAGTTGGCTTTGATTGCAGATGCATATGTGGGGACATGGATCACAGTACCGCAAGGGACCAGAGTCCCTCAGGGGTACTCAGCCTACTGCAATGCTGCGTCTTCCATGCTACTGCTGTGCAATCGGATGTCGAAATCATATTGATCATCCGCGAGCTCGACCTCTTAAAGATTTTAGGACACTTCAGACACATTATAAACGCAAGCATGGGATCAAGCCCTTTCCTTGCAGAAAATGTGGCAAGGCATTTGCTGTAAGAGGAGATTGGAGAACTCATGAGAAGAACTGTGGTAAGCTATGGTACTGCAGCTGTGGTTCAGACTTTAAGCATAAAAGGTCTCTCAAGGATCACATGAGAGCATTTGGATCAGGCCATTGTGCTGTTTGTCTCGATCGCGTCGCTGAGTATGATGAAGAGGATGAAGATGATGAGTCTGCAGTTTCTCATTGAATATTACAATCTAAGTCTTAAATTTCTACCTAAATTCATGCTTCCTAGTAGAATTGTCTAATTGGTCGTTTTGTTCTCTGTTGGATTCAGATCAAACCTAGAGATGGAATCCCAAATTAAGGTCAAAAAGCAGCTCTTGACTGCACCTACTGTATGGGCATCTTAGTATATGTGAAACATGGATCATAATGGAGATGGAATCCGTCAGAGGTCGGCTAGATACTCTTGTTGGTTTCAAATGCATATAAAAATGCTTCGAAAAGGGAGAGTGTGCTCCACTTTTGCTGCAGCATCTGAGCTTAGAATTGGATGGATTATTTAATTATACAAACCTGCTGCACATGAGTCGGCGGAATATGCATGTCCTTTTTAATGCGCCATGTCACATTAAAAGTGTCACCCTAGCCCAAAATATACCCCCAAAAGACAAACACAAAAACAAAAGAAATTCCTGCCATTGCAATCCTACTTTATATAAGGCTACTTTGCGTTTCCGTGTCTTATGGAGCATCTTAAGATTCCCTCATACATCATGTACATTCCTTCACCAAGGGAAATAATATTTAAAAAGGACCCCTGTTGGAATATAACCTGATGTGTAGGTCAAGAGATGCATTGTGTCTGATGGCATTATGCCTGAATTTACCTACCTTTGTGATGTTGAGTTAGAATCTAGTCAGTGTATTGTCCTTGTCCCTACGCGCAAGCCTTTAAATTGAATGGACATAAACTCCTTACCTCCTATCCTTGTGTTATTTACCTCCTTGAACATAGTTCTTGAACACAATAATTGGCGATATCACAAATTTAATCATGGCATAACTTAGAAAGAAGCAACCTCAAGACTCATAGATTACTGACAATAAAAGAACTCATAATGCTTTTCAATTAAGATTGTCTGAAGTACACCAGCTCTTTATTTACGCCTATACTGGTTGTACTAATGATGAGTGTGAATAAAGAACTGAATAATGATGAGCGAATTCTTGTATATTTATTGAATGTAAATATACAAGAATTTGCTCCATTCCTACGATGCATGTTCCAATTTTAGTATGTTCCTACGGCGCAAGTCGAGGCTGGCGGACCAAGACTGGATATTCTCGGTATATTCTCTCATTGGATATTCTTGTTATATTCTCTCACTCTCTATCCATTCTCAGAAGTCCTACGACTTGTATTCCAATTTTAGCATGTCCCTACAATGTAGGCTCATGATGGTTACTCACGGATATCTAACATTACAAAACACTGGGGGCCAACTAGAGGGTACCCCAGCCAAGGGTTCGCAGGCCAGTGATCCAGAACAATTCGCTGAACACCCCCGGTATATAGCCCATTTCTTTCGTAGCCGGGCCTCTCTAACCTTATGGAGCTCGTCCTGGCGGCGACTCAACTAGATGGGTGAGAGGTCTTCTTGCACCAAGAAACGAGTGCCCCGAAGATGACTATCGTGCTGCAAAACACACAACCTATCACCAGGTGTCAAGAATCGCACCAAGAGATGGCGTGGCCGATCAGGCCGCTGGGCTCCTACTCTGTGTGCTGCTAAAGACCCTGGGCTTCGAATATGCATCACATCCGTAAAAAAGCGTGCCGCTTCATCTGTGTCGCAATCACAAGATGTTTCTGGGAGCCCTATGATACGCAAGTTCAAGTAGTGATCTTGCTCGAGCTGATGTATACTTGGCTCCCATGTGTCACCTGATGGATGCACACTGTCTGAACCTATTGCTGGCCCCGGTGTTTGCTCATGAAGCATGTCGTGCCTTGGCACCTCTACATGTGTCTGTATCTCATACATTGACTCGGTCTGTACTCTGGCATCTGTGCATAACGCATGTGAAGGCATGTTCTTTGGGAGAAGTGTAGGGTAAGTCTGTACTCCCGCATCCGTGCATAATGGACGTGAAGGGATGTCCTCTGGGAGAAGGGTAGGGTTGATATATTTCCTTTATAAGGAAATGTGACAGGACATTCGTCCAAGTGTCTAGAGGGAACTGGGCACAAGTTTTTGTATAAGTAATAGACGTTGCAACGGATCGTAGCGTAAAACAGAAGGCCGCAAGGTTTATGATGACATTGCCAGGCAGATGACCCCTTTTGTTCCTGAACGGGAAAGGAACTGTTTGGTTTCACATGTCACTTTAATTTCCTTTAAATTTAAGTCTATTTTTTCGGTTAGATTTCTCCTTTCAAGTCTGTTTGCTACAGACAGGGATCATAGTGCACTTGATTTCCCAGACCATCTTGGTTCCCCCCAAGGCCTCAAGTCATTCCCTAAGACCTATGGCCCCGTATACCAACCTCCCCCATCAGGCATGTCCTTCCTCAGCTCGATTTCTTCCTCCAAGTCAGTCCCCTTCTAGCCATGTCTCGAGAAGCCAAGGATATGGCCAGAAAGCGGCTAAGGCTAAGCGGGCATAAGCATGCTATACCCTACCACTTTTGGAACCTACCAAAGTGCTTACACTAGGTACTTCTGGACTGGGTACTGCTTCCATGTTCTTTTTATCAAAACTAATTCAAACGTTCAAAATAAAAGTCAAAAGTATGTCAATATTGAAGGTTAAGATAAAGACAATACTATGAAAAGCAAAAACTAAATGCATCCAATTTAACTTTTGTTAGTTATTGAGGCATTATACAAGTACTCAGTACCAGGTATTTTTTTCGGTAGTTTTATAGTCCCTTCTTAGTACTTTTTGTGGTATGGTGTAGCATGCTTATGCCCAAGCCCAGTTCGTCGCCTCTACTAGTGTCTGAGTCGAGTCCAGTTACACCCTCCTCTATATCACTAGATGCCTCTTCACTTCCAGAAACATTAGACACGCTATAGCTCGACCTACTCACATTTTCCTCTAAGCTACAATCAATTGGGTCCTCCATTACCTATACAAAAACCTCCATCCAATTGCCCATAGATAGTTGAACACAAGTCATAGACATCTTGCATTTCGTGATAAAGGAATATCTACGACCTCTTAGCCCCCCTCCCATACAGGTCCCATAGGCCAGTCTGGCCTCCGTGGACGATAAAAATTCTATTCTATTCTATTCTATTCTATTCTATTCTATTCTATTCTATTCTATTCTATTCTATTCTATTCTATTCTATTCCAACAAACATACCTTTGCATACGCTGCGGACAAACGCGACGGTACATATTGAGCCGCTAGTTGAGACACAACCACATGAGGATTTGGATGTGCAAATGCATGAGGTGGTTCTAGAGCAAACATCGGGGGCAGCAGTACCAGATTCAGATGACGCACACACTACAGATATCACACTTTTCAAATGTTTTGGTTCAGATACCGGCACAGCTGCACACTTTTTCACAAGTATCATGTATACTCAAAGCCTAGGATCCTTTATAGTGCAAAGAGTGGAAGCTCACCAGCCTGACCGGCCACGCCAACTCTTGATGCGTTTTTCGACTTCCAGGGATAGGCTGTATGTTTTGCAGCATGGCACTCACCTCCAGGGCACTCACTTCTCGGTACAAGAGGACCACTCACCAATCCAGCTAGCTCACCGATAGGACAAACTATGCAAGGTTAGAGAGGCCAGGCTCCAGAGAAATGGGCAATATATTAAGAAAGCTCAGCAATTGTTCTTGATCAGTGGCCTGCAAACTTCTGGTTGGAGTATTTGTAGTTTCTCTCCCATGATTGGTTGTTCTATCCTGTTTTCTTGTGGTTTGTTTTAAGATTTTGAACTTCTATTATTTTGTGATGGGGGTCCCCCAGGTTTTATTTGGGCTTCAACCCCTTTCTCTGTACCGCTCATGGCCCGAGGAGGACTCCGTAGACGTAAAAATCCCGTCCGTCCATCAACTTCTTGCAATATAAATTATTCCTTATGTCATACCTGATGCCATACATAGTAAGACTTTTGCATACTATTTGGAAAAACCTAGAACTCCTAGGGAGCTTCAATTCTATCTTCAAGATTGGTAACATGGAGATATCATTGTTTAAAAATATGTGCATAGCCAATACTACTCTACTTCTTGTAGATATTCCTTTTTGCTAGACCTCTAAACAATTCCTATATCCAAAGGCAAGGACTACAAATAAATGGCGAGAGGCACACTATAGTCTGACACTAAGAAATAGCAAAAAAGAGCTAGCAAGCAAGTTTAAAGATTTCATTCAAACACCCATAATTTTTTATCCCTTTGCCTTACACCTTATGTGTGTGGATATAGAGGCTTTTAAAATTGCCTAGGTGCTCTACGCATTGCATCATTTGTCGAGCTCCTAGAAGCATGCATATGTTTCCCATTATATTTTATTTTCCAAATTAAAATGCTACCTCTTAAGATATATTGATGATACAATAATGCATACCCCCATCCTTAGAACTAGTGGGCAATGTGGCCATTTGTAATGGTCATCTTACTCTTAAAATATGTTTCCTTGCTGGTTGTGCATAAGTTCTTCAAGAAAGCTACAAGGTGTGACATGCAATAATAACCATAAACATTGCGGCATATACTAAAGATAAAATGCAAGATGATTAGCCTTGCTTAGAGAATATATTGAGGCATATACTAAAGATAAATGCAAGGAAACTCCTAAATGTAACAGAATACTGAATGTAAAATGAACAGGCATCATGCAATCATCCTACACACCAGTTTGAATCGAATCTTACAATAGACAGGCACCTCACAAACTGTAAGAAAAAAATCTTAGCTGCATGCGATTAGAAGCGCTTGGTAACCACCACCTCATTCAAATCCAGAATATACTTTCAAACTAGGAGAAAAACTGAAAACATAGCTCTGCAATGATCTCAGCCATCTAAACAGGCAAGATATCTACCGTCCAAATAGAAGATTCCGACAAAACCTCATATTAGTTCCTAGGGTCTGCAACCCAAAAGTGTGAGAAGATGAAACACACAAATGACATGCTAGCTATACTCTCCACCCAACCATGAGCTCTGCATGAATATTGAATGCCCTTTGAGCTCTCCCCCGAGCATCTTTATAGCTAGCTAGTCCCTTGACCATGCACGCCATGCGAGCATGGACGCCATGCGAGCATGCACGCCATGCGAGCCACATCTTATGCATATTGCATTCCCTCCCCCTTGACATTGCAGCAACTGCTGCAAGGGTACTAACGTCCTTTGGCCATCCTAGCATAGTCTTTACTTGGCCCTCTTTTAGGCCGGCTAGTAGAAGCCTCATCAATGTCTTTTGCCTTCCGATCTTTATAATCTTGAAGAATATTCAAATAGGCCTCTAACAAATTGCCACGCACCCATGAATCGTCCTCTAGGGGCCGATTGACAAACTTAACCAAATATTGCTTAGAACCACTAGTGGATTTATCACTCAGAATTGTTCCTGGCTCTAAGACTTCGGAATCCTCAATCAATTCTGGCTCACTTAATCGCCCAACTTGAACAATTCTTTTCCTTGATAAGGGTTTTAAAAAGGAAACATTTACAACATCATGCATTTTCCATCCTTGAGGTAACCTCAACTTATATGCATTATCATTGATGATGTTAACCACTTGAAATAGTCCATGGAATCTAGGTGCCAACTTAAGGTCTTACGCGTCCTTCTTAAAGTGGCCTTTGTGAATCCGCATCCACACCCAATCACCTTCCTTAAAAGTCATTGTTTGCTGTATCTGAGAGGATTTCTGGACAAAATTAGCTTGAGCATCTTGAATACGAGCCTGAAGCAAGTCTATAAGGTCTTTATGCTCAATAATGAAATCATCAGCAGCAGGCACATCATCACACACTCGAAAGAGTGGCTCTCGAACTGGCTGACAATAGACAGCCTGGAAAGGCGTCATCTTAATGGAAGATTGAATAGTGTTACTATACACAAACTCAGCAATAGGCAAGTAGGGTTCCCAATGTCCTTGACGTTCATTGACAAATCCCCGTAAGAAGAAATAATCTTATTAACCACCTCGGATTGCCCATCAGTCTGTGGATGAAAGGCCGTAGAAAATCGTAACTCAGTTCCTAATTGCATAAACAGTGCCTTCCAGAATTTGCTTGCAAACTTAGTATCTCGATCTGAAATAATGATCTTCGAAGACCATGCAGACGAAATACCTCCTTAATAAAAATTGTTGCCGCATCATAAGCTTTTAATTTATCTGAACAAGGA
>JAANSK020275303.1:0-11350 GCA_011763485.2 Isoetes engelmannii
GAACTGATGGCACAGATCTAGAAATTCTCATGGCACAGATTATGAAATTCCTTCATCTCCATCCAGGGTATTAGTGGCTCAATGCAATCCAAATAGCCTAAGATCTTGTTCTCACCTAATGCCAAACTTTGAACAGGAAGTACTACATCTGCTAACTGGTAGAACCCGCACTTGTGTACTTTATAGAAATCTAAAATTGGAGGCAAACCTTAAGCCACCGACATTTTTCGACTGGAAGCCAGGAATTCGTGTTCTTGAAAGATTATCTTAGCAGACAGCGCCCCATCCAGGTTCCTCAAAAGATGAATCAAGGGCCTGTTTGTGAAATAGGGATCTGCCAGTAGAGAAGAAAAGTGAATAAGCAAATAACTCTTGCAAAAAACCAAGAGTAAGACTTTCCTTTGAAACATGTGCAGGTGAAAAATTATCAAGCTACATAAAAAATTTCGAGTCTCAACAGTCAGCATTAAACAGTCCAGAATAACAGATTGCTAGGAATTGCCAACGTGTCACTGTCGCTGCCCTTAATTTTGTTGAGTTCTTTTTTTTGCTTCGATTTTTTCCCCTGACAAAGAGAATAAAGAGTAGATTCTTGAGGAATCTTACCTATAATAAGCATATAGTTAGATATTGTATCCTAGAAAAATGCAAAAAGTGACACGTGTACAAAATCGTTAGAAGATCAAAAAGGCCAAAAAGGCAAAAACAAAAGGATAAAAAAAAGGCAAAGGTTATAGAGAATGGTTATATAAGGAGGCATTGAAGCGGTCATCTTCTTCAGTCTTGGATCTGTCGACTAATCTTCTAAGGCTAATAGGAATTGCGCAATTTGCTTAGTTTAAGCAGTTTGATCTAACCATGGCGTTGGCAAAGGTCGAGAGGCAACCTGCAGAGGTCGAAGATTTAGTATTACGTAGAGTTTTCCAGGTGACAGTTGTCTTTCCAGATGATCAGCATAGAAATCTGATGTATTTAAAGCAAGTAGCAGCTGAATTGAAGAGTGAAAGCAAACCTATCCTTCTGAACAGAAATCTAATGGAAAGAGTCCTAGCGGAAAGGTTATCCACTCTTTACCCCAATTGTGAACCCTCTTTCATGTACCTCGTTGGTTGTTATAGACGTGCAGTTGAGGAATCAAAAAAGGTGCAGAATATGAAGAACAAGGAGTTGATGGTAGACCTAGTGGAGGTTTTGAACCAGGCTAAGGAGTTAGCGGTTTTATGGGCAGGAATCATGCTCACCCATTCAGAGAAGATAGTTGGACAGGATTTTTCTCCTTTATTGACTCTAATTTTGAATGAAGTAAACCGAAGTTCAGGATTTGAAGGCAGTACTAGCAGTGCTACCAGCGGCCAAGCTGGAACAACTCTTCCTGCAGGGTTCTTGGACCAACTGGTCAAGCGTTTGGATGGTGAAGAATTGGATATTTTGCTGGATGACCTGTTTAAAGGTCTGCGCAGCTGTGTCTTTGAGGTTAATCCACTTGGTTCGTTTCAAAGCCCACTCGGTGCCTTGGTGATGTTGGTTTCATCATATCCAATAGCTGCAAAAACACTTGTGCAGCATTCAACTTGGCATCCAAAGGGAAACCATGTAAATGGAAGAGTGCTAGAGGTTGCAACATTTTTAGGTGCATACTTTCGTATCAGTGTCATTCCAGATTGTCTAATATCTGGGAATGATGAACCAGATGTGGGGCAGCAGTGTTTCTCAAATGCAGCATCTAGGAGACCAGCAGACATAATGTCAGCTTACGCAACTATAAAGACAGTCATGCATCAGCTGTATGATGGCTTACATGAGGTCTTACTTAAGTTATTAAAGAATGCTGAGAATCGGGAGCCAGTTTTGCAGTTGTTGGCTGATTTTATTGAGAAGAATGCAGCTCGGTCGCAGATGCAGGTGAATCCCTTGGTAAATGCAAGTACAGGAATGTTTGTAAACCTTAGTGCAGTCATGCTTAAGTTATGTGAACCCTTTTTGGATCCATCATCTTCGAAAAAGGACAAAATTGACCTGAACTATGTGTTGAGGAATGTACGTGTTGATTTCAGTAAGTTGACTGCAATACATGCGACTTCAGATGAGCTAGCAAATTGGGTTGACAAGCGGAATTATGCTCGTGTAGAAGGGTTCAGGCAAGCTCAGCTACAGCGTGCGCGGGAAGAAATGCAGAGATTACAGTTAGAAGATGCATCATCATCCACAGTTAGTTCTTCACCTAGAGGGCCAGTTGGTTCATCATTTGGAGCTCCATCAGCATTGTCCTCACCTCCTATGACATATTCCTTTATATGCGAATGCTTCTTCCTCACTGCAAGGGTGCTTAATTTAGGTCTTTTGAAAGCATTATCGGACTTCAAGAATCTTAGCCGGGATATCTCAAGACAAAAGGATAGTCTGAATGCACTGAAAGCAATGTGTGCAGATTCAGCTTCTTCACAACTAGAGTGGGAGATTGAGAAGGCAGAAGCTACAATAGAAAAATTATCACAGGATAGGTTTTGCTATGAGGCACAACTACTCAGGGATACAGATCTGTTGCAGCAAGGAATAACATACTACAGGTTGATGATAGTGTGGCTTGTTAGTCTTGTTGGTGGGTTCAGATACCCTCTTCCAGCACAATGTCCTATGGAATTTGCTTCTATGCCTGAACATTTTGTGGAGGATGCAATGGAGCTTCTTTTGTTTGCAGCACGCATTCCCAAAGCCTTAAATGGGATCTTGTTGGATGATTTTATGAGTTTCATTGTCATGTTTATGGGGAGTCCCTTGTATGTGAAGAACCCTTATCTACGGGCAAAAATGGTAGAAGTTCTTAATGCTTGGATGCCGTCAAAGAGCTATACGCCATCATCAGCAAGCTCAATGGCATCTCTGTTTGAAGGCCATCCTTTAGCAATGGACCACCTTGTCCCAAATCTTTTGAATCTCTATGTTGACATTGAACTTACGGGGTCTCATACACAGTTTTATGACAAATTCAATGTCAGGCATGATATCGCTGAATTGTTGGAGTACTTATGGAAAGTGCCTAGCCATCGTAATGCATGGAAAAAGATTGCTGCTACAGAAGAAAGGAGCTTCTACTTGAAATTCTTGAATTTGCTCATAAATGATAGTATCTTCTTGTTGGATGAAAGTCTTAAAAAGATCCCAGAACTTAAAGAGATGGAAGCAGAGCAGGCTAATGTTGCAGAATGGGAACGTAGGCCAGCCCAAGAGAGGCAGGAGAGAACACGTGTTTTTCACCAGACTGAAGAGATAGTGCGATTTGACATGACCTTGGCTAATGAAGATGTTAAGATGCTGCAATACACCACCGCAGAAATAACTTCGCCTTTCCTTCTACCAGAAATGGTAGAGAGGATTGCCTCAATGCTCAATTATTTCTTGTTGCGGTTAGTTATTACTCAACGCAAGGCACTTAAACTTAAAGATCCAGAAAAATATGAATTTAAGCCTAAAGAGTTGCTGTCACAGATTGCAGATATATTTGTGAACATTGCAAGAGGGGATTTGGAGAACGTGTTCCCAAAGGCCATCTGTAGTGATGGTCGTTCGTATAGGGATGAGCTGTTTTCAGAAGCTGCTGGGACCTTTAGGAAAATAGGACTACCAGAGTCAACCATTCGGGAATTCGTGGCCCTTGGATCAAAAGCTAAGGCAGCAGCTTCTGAAGCTCTTGATGCAGAGGCTCAGTTAGGAGAGATTCCTGAGGAGTTTCTTGATCCCATTCAGTATACACTCATGAGAGACCCAGTGATTTTGCCATCCTCTAAAGCAACACTTGATCGTGCAACTATCAAGAGACATCTTCTAAGTGATCAGACGGACCCATTCAACCGTTCCCTTCTTACTCCAGATATGCTGATTCCGGATACAGAGTTGAAGGCCCGAATTGACGAGTTTGTTAATTCTCGACGAATGCTAGTTTGACATATTTGCATCTCAGTTGCAAAGAGACAAAGAGACAAGATCATTTTGTGAAACTGTATAGGCAGTAGTAATTCTGCAGAAGTTCCAAATCACAGGCTGAGGGTCAAATGGTTAGTCAAAGTTGTGCTGCGCCTTCAAGCACGTAATCCTTGACTCTGAACTAAGGTACCTTAGGCATCTACTTGTTTGTTGAGATTCTCAACTTTGCAGGTGAAACAAGTCCGTTTCCACCATCAAAGGCTCATCACGTAATTTTTTGGGATGCATATGATCTTATCTGGTTGTTATGTGCAGTTAACAAAAGCATCTTCCCCATATTCATTTGGCATTCAACATTTTGGAAGTCCTTTAAATGGGTTGGATGTAATGGGGTTATTCCAGTCGATTTTAATTGATTTTGTCCGATCATACATTGTAATTATGTAAATGATCAATAATACAAGATGGTAATGCGGTGCCACGGGCACCGCATTTGTTCCTATATTTGCGGATTTGATGGCAAGCATTATCAAAGTGCATCTCTTTATATAGGTTGATCGAAAGAATAATGAATCGCTTGCTTGTCTTATATGCAAAGTAGTATCTTATGGAAATTGAAAACACCCTTTCCCCAAGCCGATCTGAAGAAATCTTTTTTTTCAAAGAACTTTTCTACAGCAATCTGCCTGTGCGAATTCTGTGCGAATTTGTAAAGCTTTGCATGTTCAAGAGCCGGATTTTCAGAGCTCCTCAATGAATGCCACGACCCATATGGTAATGTATCACAGATACCAAGTGAATCTTCTAAGCTTTTGCATTCCTACCAATGGGTGTTAGGGTGCAGACATAATGCTTGCAGATAACTTACAAACGATCTAGCCAACAAATGTTTATTTGTGTGGCATCTGAAGATATTTTCCAATGGCCACTTGGATCTCGTATGCTTCGAGCACTATATCATTCCCTGACCTGTCTGTGGAAATAGATTTCTTCTAATCTTCCAGAAGTTCTGTAAGTGATCCAGCTAACTTGCTGCTGAAACCTCACTCATCTGGCAATAGATTAAAAGAACACAGAAATTCTTAAGACTATTAAGTTTGAACATGCATTTCAGCAGGAAAATTCCCTGCAGGTTTAAGTTTGTGACTATAAACATGGAAACATTATTATAGCCTTGGGACATGGTGTTGGAACTTCCTGGCCAGACTAAGTGAACCACCTTTGATGTGCACACAATACCGGCAGGCAGGATTAAAAGCCTTGGACCCATTAGCACATATATTAGCAAAAAGGACTACGACAGCTAATAGGCTCCCATGTCGAACCACTTTCTGCACTCTCAAAATGCCCCGGAGCACAAGGCAAGCATAGTTTGAACTCTAAAAATGGTAGTCAAGATGTTGAGATAGTTGAATGCTAATTGCTAAAGTAGTCCCATATCTAGAGTCTTTTCTGATCCCTCATTGAATGTTAATCGGTAAAGGAGTCTCAATATCTGGAGTTTTTCTGATTCCGCCCTAGGGAGACATGCTCAGAATAGCATCAGAGCATAGAAGAAGAATGGCTTATGCTAGTTTGTAGGATGATTAAGGAGATGTCGGATGGGAACACATTGATTGACATGTGTGGCAAATGTGGCAGACCCACGTGGCACGAAAAGTGTTTGAGAAGGCATACTAATCCCTATTGTGTAGCCATAGAGATTTTTATTGAGTCTGCATACTAATCCCTGTTGTGTAAGACTTATGAAGTTCATCTGCCAAAGCTTCCAACCCCTACTGGCTGCCAAAGCAATTACTGCTTGAATAGTAGCCGTCCTAACTACTGGAGCAAATACTTCAGGGGACTCTAGACCACGTTACTAACTGTAGCCCTTACCTATTAAGAGAACCTTGTACCTGCGAAAGCATCCTATCAGATTTAAATTTTGCCATGCTTATCTGGAGAGCGTCTAGCCACATGTTCATGAGTGAAAAAGATTGAAATGTATAGGTTCACGATGATCAAATGTTAGCAATGAGGCCAGAATTACAGACTTTGTCCAATGAGGCTAGCCCAGGAAGTCTCCTAAATCTCCTTAATACCTGCTGTAATATTTCTGCAACGTCTTTTGTTGGATTTTGGGAGTTAGAGAATAGACATATGAAAATGAATGCATATGCACGCTAGACTGCTGCAACATTTATGTAACATGGAATAACCTCTAAAATGAATTTATACAGCAAATCCTCAGTGTAATATTTCCAAGTATGATGTTCCAACTGAAATCTAAGAGAGGCCTATTATATGAATCTAAAATTAGAACTTATTCAAATGCAGCTATTTTGGATGCATTCTATAGCAACGGAGGCAGAGTATGAGATGTTCACAAGGCCAAAGGTAAGAAATGGAATTGTAAGGCAGGAAACATCTGCTATCTTATAATCTGGAAGGCGGAACTTTAACCAAGTCTTCTCTTCAGCAAGCATAGAGTCTGTGCAAGCCTGCACAATATATTTTACATATTACTTAACAGCTGATTCATCCAAAGAATTGGCCACGGTTTGTATGGTTACAACTCACACATTGGAATTTACGTATTGTTCTAAATGGAGATAAGAGATTCTACATTGATTAGCATGTGGACACTCAACCATGTCATACTGGCTACAGCAAGCACTTTAGTCATTGGAAACAACAACAGAGGAGCTTGCCTACTTAGTATCTCAGGGATAAACTTGGATCAATGGTTGAATTCTCAATTTGTCTATCTACTGTCTGGAATGGCAGTGGGCACTTAGGACATATGAAAATGAATGCTTATCCACGCTAGACTGCTGCAACATTTATGCAACATGGAATAATCTCTAAAATGAGCTCATACAGTAAATCCCAAGTGTTCCCAACTGAGATCAAAGAGAGGCATATTATGTGAACCTAGAAATAGAACTTATTCAAATGGAGCTATTTTGGATACATTCTATAACAACAGAAGCAGAGTATGAAATTTTCACAAGGCCAAAGGCAAGAAATCGGATTGCAAGGCAGGAAAACATCTGCTATGTGGAAGGCGGTCGTTTGCAGGATTAGGCGGAATTTTTCTGCAAGGGCGGCCTCCGAATGCCAGCGTCTCCATATACATAATGCCCACAAATAATTCTTTCCAAAGCAAATCAAGTACGTTACCTCTGCCTAGACTCGTACCGAGGCTGCAATTCTGGGTCTTTTTCCAGGCTACGCTCAGCAAGCTTGAAGCAAAATTGGTACGTTGTGCTTAGATGGTCAAATTTACAAGGGCTCTTCTGGGCGAAAATCCCAAGTAGAAAACGATGAAAACAAAAGTCGCACAGTTCAAGTATGTCGGATCTCCTCAAACGAATAGAAGGCAGAAAGGGCAAAACGTCGGAAACGGCAGGTTCGATGCACACAAGCCATTGCGTGGCATTCCACGTGGCATTTTTGCTGGATTTTCTCAGCCGCCAGGTGGACTTTTTTGCTGGACTTTCTTCAGATGGACTTTTTTTTGGATTTTATCAGCTCGACGTATTCTTAAGATATGGTAGGGATATTCTGATAAATGTTCCGCGGTTTTTTTTTTTTGAGGTTGTGATGCGGTTTTCTTCTTAATCTCTGGCTCATAGTGTTGGATTTCGAGTGCGTTTGCAGTCAATAAGCATTCTTGTCTTTCGTAAAGGCAAGCATTCTTGTCTTTCATAAAGGCCCTGAGACTCAGTACCCAAACTCCTTATCTAGATAATATCTAACTTGTTACTCTGAATGTAAGACCTCAGTACCCAAACTCCTTATCTAGATAATATCTAACTTGTTACTCTGAAGGTAAGACCTCAGTACCCCAACTCCCTATCTAGATAATTTCTAACTTGTTACTCTAAAGGTAAGACCTGAGTACCCAAACTCATTATCTAGATAATATCTAAGACGATAATACCTAGATAATAAGGTAAGACGATTAAACCTTCTTTACTCACTCATTCTCTAGCTTACATGTATCTCTCGTTGGATATGCAGGGATAGGGCACGCGTCCTTCTCATCCATGTGGTTCACGCCACATGGGCTCGGGTGTGTATCATTTTCTTTGGGAGTAATAGAAGATGAGTGCTAGTTAGTCACATCCTATCTTCTAATACTCCTAAGAAAGATATGTTCTTTACTTTATTCGTGTGCTGCACTAAACACATGAATCATTGATGATTAATTACAACTCTGATTGGGGTAAGTAAGAGTAGGAGAACTATCCTAGAAGTAGCATGCTTGTAGCATAGATCTTGTAGTTCCTTATGATGCTCTTAGTTCACTGCAATTTGTGTCGGATATTGTGCTCGAGGGACTAGGTACATGGATGCATAAGGTGTTTAAACATGTGGGGATGTGTTAGTAGAGATATAAGCCAGAAATGGTATAAAGCCCACTCGCGTAGTTGGTCGGGAACTTCTAGCCTGCTTACGCTCATGTTAGAATAAATGGGTGAACTAGGCAGCGGGGGACGATGAGGAATTTCTCCTTGAATTATGTATCCAAGGGATATACAATGTCCTATTGGGCTTTGTATCACTCCCTGCAATTTCAAAAAATATAAATGGGCTAACAGAATCCCTACTGGCATTTATGCATGTGGTCTGCCCTTGATTATGAATCAGTGAACCTTATTTGCAAAGGACCTGAGAGAGAGATGGATGGTGTGGTTCTCCCTAAGCCATGTTCTTATGTTAGCCTTGTCATTATTGCCGTACTGCTGTCTACTTTGGAGCCCTGAACCTTTGCTTGATGATCATCCATGGGTAAATTGGGAGCCATGAACCTTTGCTTGATGATCATCCATGGGTAAATTGGTCGGGGATGAAGTTTATCAATATTGTTATTAATATTCATGGTTGATCATTTCTATGTTATGGGACGTACTCCATCTATATAAATACATCTATAGGAGAATGCCAAAAGTTCCTTTCCTATCTAACTTTACAGACCTCGCCTACAACAACCATATTGATTGTTGTTTCCACTTGACTAGATAGATTTTTGGAGGCTTCTAGATCCTCATCTTGTTATTGATCTCATCTTGCAAACTTCTAGATCTTTATTTTGATGTATTATCTCACCATTTCAATATAATTCTAATGATTTGATCTTCTAACTACTTGCTAGTTGAAACCATCCTAGATAAGGGTAAACAAAGATGAGCCATATTAAAAAAAGTTTCATTAGTTTGAGAAAAAAACACATTCTCATTCAGCTCCAAATAACTTGCAGCACATATTTAGAAGAAGAGTTTCTACTTGTTCCAAAGCAACACAAGTAGCCAAGACACTAAAAAACCTCGAATTGGGCAGCTTCTGGTTCAGTCAACCAAAATTTAAGAGTTATATGGACATTTCTAAAAAAGAACGCCAATGCGGTCTTTCGAAGCATAAAAAACCAAATAGTAGCTAATAAATAGTATAAATTGGCATATAGACAATGAAATTTACATAATATATTAGTCAAAGCATAGACAAAATAATCGAATAGAATAGAATAGAATAGAATAGAATAGAATAGAATAGAATAGAATAAAGTTTCTATCATCCACGGAGACCAATTGACCTATGGGACCTAAACAAAGAGAGCAACAAGTGTAATACTGTCAAGATAAAAAAAAACCCCGCCTTGAAGGATTTTCAAGGGAAAATCTTTGCAATAATAAGTATGCTGGTAGATTGTACAACAATAGAGTGCAATTCAATACTGCACCAGGGGACATGGCTGAGTCCCTGTATCCATGACCTCTTGAAGGTATGAGCCCAACAAGCCCACGGAGACCGTGTTCAATAGCTCATGCAATGGCTACTACGGCACAACTAACTGAACATATCATGCTCGGATATGATCGAATGCTGGACATAGTTGAAGTGCATGACCTTCATCCTCAATGGCTTCCTGTTGGCAACACTGACAGATCCTGTCCTCGCGGGCCTCTCGGATCCATCGGTCTGTCTTATTGTAGAGGTGATGTGCACCTGTGCGGATGGAAGCTATCAGTCGACACCTCTTCATAGGCAAATGTGTACGCGTGTGAGCATGGGATTGATCTGCTATTGATAGTGTGCCAGCTTGACGTGTGTCAGAGAATCCACCTCCCAGAGTTTGCTAAGAAAGCAAGCCTCAAGGTACTGCCTCAATTGATCGTGGTCCTTCTTTGCTTGTACCTGCACGCTCCTGTGTACATGTACATTCCATCGGGAGAACCACGAGCCTGCTTGTCCTTCCAACAGGCTTTGCGGCGTTGTGGGTCCATTGCCACAGCTAAAGAAAGATTGGGCAAACGGGCATTCTCCATACCGACTACTTTCTGGAAATAAATAATATGGCGGTCCAACGCGACCTGCTGAAGGGGTAAAAAACCCGTCTCCTGCAGCAGGATCTGATATGGGACTGTGGACTTCACCCCAAGTGCTCGTGCCAGGAAGGCCTTCTGTACCTACCACTACAAGAAAATCGGGTATCCCGTGACGTCGTCGCACAACGTCTGTGCGACGTCGCGTTGCAATTCGCGACGCCGCGTCGCGATCCACAACGCGGCATTGCCTAGACGTCGCGCGCGACGTGCCAGGATGTCGCCTGGGATGCGATGCGACGTGGAGGCAACGTGTGGCCGACGTCTGCGACCACGTCGCCAAACCCACGTCGTGAAGGGTCTATTTGCCGACGTCGCGTCGCATGCGACATCGACGACATGGCCAGCGGGGCATGGCGTGGCGAAGTTTTTCTGACGTGGCATCCATTTCTGGCATCTATTTCTGGCCACGACGTCACATCGCATGCGACGTGGCGGACGTGGCCAACGGATACGTGACATGACCAACGGACATGTGACGTGGCGTCCGACTCCGAGGTGACGTGCCAGATCTGACCGTTGACTGACGCCGCATGCGACGTCTATAATATTTGAGTATATAAACCAAGCAGCGGGCCTTCTTGTTGTAGTGTTTTTTTCCTCCTTCTAGGCGCCCTTGCTCGGCCGTGCTATTTAATAGATCAGCATGATTCCTTATTCTGGTAGTATAGATTTTGCTCTTTGGGCTAAACGAAAGGCAAATGAGGCAGAATAAGGAATCAGGCTGAAATCTATTAAATAGTTGTTTGGCTCGATCGTATGCCGGCTCGTGATCGGCGTTTGAAGATAGCCAGGATTTAGACATGCATCTCAGGTAGTCTGTATGCTCTTACCCTTACATCGTTTACAATCGCAATGAATTTTGTCGCTCTAAAAAACATGATATGAAATGGTAGCGACAAAATTCATTGCAATTGTGATTGATGTACGGATAAGAGCATACGGATGAGATCAGTTGTTTATCACCATCTCATCATGTAGGGAAGGTATAAGGCACTGACTGATTCTCTTGCCCTCGTCAAATTCCGAAAGAACATGAAACCTGTATAACAAAAGAA
>JAANSK020275314.1:0-11349 GCA_011763485.2 Isoetes engelmannii
TGGTAGATAAGGGATTTTTGTATGACCCTAGGAACGCAGATGCCATATCCAAAATATATATAGGTGAATCCCCCGGGTAGTTATGAGCCTTAAAATGAAAAAGGAATATTTAAGCAAGGTTGGACCTTTAAACTATTAATGCAACGAAACCTTTTATAAAAGGTAGGCATCACCTATTAAGGGCTGCAACTGCTATATAGAAGGAGACATCAGCGACCAGAGAGGGCGACATTTCGGACCAAGGATTCGGACCAGCTTGTACTTTCACGACCAGAGTTCAACACCAGCGGCTAGATATTGCAGATGAATTGAACTTACAATAAGTCTTTGGTTCCATCTATTGATCTGCTCCAGCAATTCTCCAATTTTTTATTTCTAGCCATTTATTTTTGAAATGAGGCTAAGCTGTTGTTGAGGATTGATGGTTTGGAGAAACCTCAATCTTCATGAATTTTTTAAATTTCATCTTAAGCCTATCATTCCTTTTAATCTGTGATGTTGCTAGATTCAGGATTCTCTAGTGCTAAAATGATCACCTTAAACCTTTCCTCTTCCAAAAATTCAGTCTTTCTCGGAGATTCTCTTGCTCATGATAGCCCGGTTGGGTGGTAGCTTTGCCCTTAAGAGGTGGATTTGTGTTTATCTACTTTATCTTCCGATGGTTATTTTGCAGATAAAGCTTGAAGACAACTCATCCGTATCAGTCATTTTCAAGTAATTTGACTATTTTAAAAAGAGGAATAAGTTTATGTGCGTATGAAAAACAATGCAATCCTTGAAATGAGTTTTCTTGTACTAATTATATAAATTTGTAAGATGCAAGTACACCAATATGCTAACCTCTTCCAAAGATTATAAAATATTAAAGAAAGAATAGCTATCGTCTTCATGCCATTTATCGTGAGAATAGAAAAGACTTCATGAGTTGAGTGAGTAAATAAACGATTCAATGATGTACAAACAAAATTACCTGTTGAATAGCCAAAACAGATGCAATAGAAGCTTAACCGATGAATATAACTCTGCCATGTTCAAGCATCAAAGTTACCAAGTTGATTGAAAGCCACAACTGTGCTATCACTTTACATCAGGTTTCAGATTGTTTATCCATCTAAGCCGGCAGTTCTTCCCATAGGGTTCTAATCCTGCTATAAGATACTTACATGAAGGACACAAATAAGACAAAAACACAAGCAGTGAACAAAACCAGCAGATCATCACCAGCTTCGATGAACAGACGGCATCGAAGCTCCAAGAATCACCTCAGCCAGAATCTCCAGAATCAATCAACTGCTTCATTTCTGTCCGCATGCCTGCATTGCATCAAACTAGGAGTGTTCCTCGGGTTTTAGGGCTTCTCTTTTTGTTAGTCAGCCTTGAGAAATCTCATTCATCCATTCAAACTTTTACTGAAATCTGGTCCTTTTATTAGGTACATACTAATCATATTCCAGTTTCCTCCCCTCTAGTCCCAGGATTCCCTTTCGAGCAACCCAAAAAGGTATGGGAAAGGGAAAGAAACAAGGAGAGGAAAGAAAAGGAAAAAAAGACATGGGAAACATGGGAAAGTTGGGAAAAGGAGGAAAATAGAAGGGGCAAGGGAAGAAAAGGAAAGAGAAAAGGGAAGAGAAAAAAGAAATGGGAATTGGAAAAGGAAAAGGGAGAAAAAAAAGGGAAGAAATGGGAAAAGGCCACGAGGAAAAGAAAAAAGAGGAAATTGAAAAAAAGGAACGAAAAAATGGCACGAGAAAAAAGAGAAAGAGGGAGGGAAATGGAAAAGGAAGGGAAAAAAAGCATGGGAAAAGAGAAAAGGAAAGAAAAAGGAAGGAGAGAATGGAAGGGATTAAATGCATGCAGCAAAGAGGGAAGAGGGAAAGGACTGGAAAAGGAGGAAAGAAAAGAGGAAAAGGTGGAGAAAAGGGAATGGGAAAAGGTAAAGGAGAAAAAAAGGGGAAGAAAGGGACAAAGGCCACGAGGAAAAGAGAAAGAGAAAAATGAAAAAAAAAGGAACGAAACAGTGGCACAGGGAAAAAAAGGAAGAGGGAAATAGCGAGGGAAATGGAAAAAGGAAGGGAAAAAAGGCATGGGAAAAGGGGAAAGGAATGGAAAAAGTGAAGGAGAAAAGGGAAGGAGTTTTCCACTGCCTGCAGTTGTGAACTTGCATTGCATGGGGTGCCTCTATCATCCAAAGCCTGGGATGTTGGTGAGATGGAGTAGTGACTATGTCCGTGTAGATGGGGTGAAGGTTTCAGAGATCCTGAGTGCAAGGATTGGAGTGCAATAGGAGATCATCTCTAGTGTCGGAAGTAGTGCAGTTGAGATACAAGAAGCGCAAATACACAATGCACACCCGTCAACCCAAAAAAGTGAAGCTGACACCTAAGAGTGATTGTGTCACTACAAACGAGGCAGTCTTAAATCCGTAAGACTACTTGCTGGAAAAAGAGATGCGCTTCTAATTTCTTACGCATTGAGGTAATCAACTCAAGAAAGATTTTTACTCTATGAAATCCACAAATTGTGTCAACTATGTGTACGACATGCTCGGGAACAACATGAGAGGTCACCTTGTTGAGAAGCTAATGCTAAACGGCAAGCTGGTATGTGAGACGGCTTGGAACCTAGGTCTTGGTATCTCCAAATCAGGGTACCTGAAATGGAAAGCTGAGTTCAGAGGGGGTGCTCGTAAGGCGGAGCATGGAAATGTTGGTTCAATGAAACCCAGAGCTTCTACCTTAGCATCTGTAGCAGTTTTTCTCCATGTTCATGAAAGAAAACTCCGGATGCCACAGAAGAGTAGGAGGAATGAATTTGGTATTCGAGAGGGTTAGAAAATTGCTTGGCATGTTCACTAGGACCTGCATTCTAGAGGAGGTAAATGCAGAGGTGGTTGCCTTGATTGGAAAGAAGGTTTCTCACACCGGGTTTTATAGATCTTGGAGACGGTCCTTTAGAGATGTGACGATTGCGCGAAAAATAGCATTCTCCAAATGCGACACATGTGAAGTGATCCGAACCAAGTTGTTGAAGACAAAGGATCAGGCTGAAAAGAATCTGCTACATGAGCAAAGGAGAGCACATAAATTGGAACAAGTATCTTGTCGTACGCAGTATTGGTCATGGAGGATGTACTCGCACAGGAAACGACGAAAGCCATGTGCATCATCCATGATAAAATGGACCAGGCCAAGACAATGATTCCAAAGTTGCAGCAATCTGTCAAGACTCTCTGGAGATTTGACAAGTTGAAGACATCCCTGACGGGTGCTATCACACATGGCCATGGAAGGGGTGCATATGGGAACTTCTCTTTGGATCTTTGGCCAAACGACTCGAACTTCCATGTTGGTTCTCTGAATAACATCTTGAAGAGACTGGAGACTGGAGATGGTGCACGAACATGGGGCGGGACATTTAGCATTGCCAGATCCATCTACACCATCTTGGGTATGTGCACTTAGAGACACCAAGGCAGTGACCTCAAAGCTGTCCCTGATGAACTCTGGCTTGCCAGATGTACTACCGGCACCAGAGGAGCCGTCTTTTAAGCCACTACCTCGAACCCTCCTTTTACAACTCGACAATGCATCTGGACAGAACAAGAACAGGTATGTTTTCTCCTACTTGTCATACTTAACCTATCTACGTGTGTTTGAGGAAATAGAATTGGGCTTCATGATGCCCGGCCATACTCAGGAGGATATTGATGGGATGTTCGGCAACCTGTCAGGGAATCTAACGAAAGCTGAGGTACTAACCATGCCTGAACTGTTATATGAGTTCTATACATGCAACAACAAGGCCCCTGTGTCGTACGTTGTTGACAGAGTGCCAGATTGGAAGGGTTTCATCGATGGCTACATCCCCGATGGAGATGACAGGTTGACAGGTCTTGCCTTCAAGTTTGCTATGAATGGGGAGTGACCAGTCATGTACACTAAGGCTAGGCCTAGCTTTTTGGATTGGCTACCTGCTGAAGGTATCAAGATGTGGTAAGGACCTGGCCAGTTACGCAACAGTATCCAACTGGCTTGCAATATCATCAAATAGAACCGGAAACCCGGAGAATGCCGAGTACTCCGTACAGTTTACTTCCACGATTTACTGGATGCGCCTCTTGCAGGAACTAGGCAAGATAACATGCCCTGAAGGGTGCTATGAGGACTTCTGGACGTAAACTAGGCAGCTTGCGCCAGAATGTACTGAGATGGCAGGGTGGTGGAACCGCTGGCAAGCATCACTCCGACCTACGTTGGTCCATGGAAAGATAGGTTTATACCAGAGTTCAATCCATACAAAGACCTACAAAAGGGCATGTTTATTCTTGTACGCCCGGATGACGTCTTGTGCCTTACCTAGGTAGGGTACTCTACAGAATACCCTCAAATGGATAATAGGAAGGGAACTTCGAGACCATCCGATTGACTTGGTGGGAACCAGTTCCGGTGAGGAACCGGGTGTACCATGCCAATTATGTGAATTGCTGAAAGAAGAGATGGAGACCAACAACAACTAGTGACCGGATCGACCTAGATACCATCGACTTCGCCTGATCTCTATCCAACAAGAAGAAGCTTCCCAACACCATCAAAATTCCACAGCTTGTAGCCGAAACGTATTCAGCTCTAGTTGAAGAGGGCAACTGAATGTATTGCATGATCAATAAAATCATTTTTGTGTCGTGTTTGTGTCAAGTTTGTCCATAGTTAATGGAACAATGCTTATATAATCTGCTTGTTATTTCACCTTCACAGAAATTTCCTGACCTCCATGTTTCGGCCAACCATGTGCTTGAAGAATAAGTTCCTTTGATGCCATGGATTCCCGCGACCTCCCATTTCCTGAATGTCTTTTTGCTTAGCTCAGTCTGGGAGCAGTTGTTGTTTCAGAGCTTAGCTTGAATAGGTTTGGAAGAGCATAGGAACACGCCGGGGTTCAACTCCTCGGGCTCTGTCAGACATTCAGAAAGTTTTGTGTCAGGGTTGAGGATTAGTAGTGCAATACTGTACTGTATTGGTATAACACTGTAGTGTGTACATATGACCATAAACATTGGCTTCTGTTTCTTAAATTTTCCCGAAGACATCGGGTCAACAGGGGCCTGTTTGACCCCACAAAGACTTAGGATGTGTGCAGAGGGAATATTCTATGAATTATACCTGGATCCAAAGGCCAAAAAAATTAATACACCCCATGTGCAATAATACACCCCATGTGCGACCCCAATGTTGAGACTAGCCACTAGAGATGACAATATTTTAAGATCCTCAACTCCATATGACAAATTAAGCTACACATTGACTGTTCAATAACGACAACTTCATCAAATCTTCAACAAGTTGAGGCTTTGCAAGCAGACACCAGGGTTAGAGCAATTTCCTTTCAGCGATGTCCTTTTCAGGGTTGTTTATTAAGATCACATGCTGCTTCGTGTCACGGTTCCTCTTCTAACGTGGCATAATGTGAAAAGAACCATCACGGGGAGCTTTAACTGATCGTTGCCGAGGTTTTGCAGGGGCTTTTTCCTCCGGTGGATATGGCAGAGCTAGGATCTTGCTCCTTGAACTCTCTTACTGGAGCTTATATGCCCTCTTCTCCTCTCGTAGCCCGTCCTATATCTACTACTAGATTGAACCAATCTTTTTCTCATCGATTATTATCCAGAGAAGTTCCCTTCGTTTGCTTTGTAAAGAATCGTGATACATCATGTTGCTGCTGGAAATCAGTAAGAAGCTTGCAGAGGACACGGGATAAGATAAATCTGTTTAGCATAGACCTTCCTCAAAAAGTTAGACAAGATCAGAGACAATATATTGCGAGGTAAGCTTGTTTTATCCATTAATGTAAGCCTTAAATTTGCTCAAAAAAACGAAAATTTGGAACTGTTTTTGAAATCTCTAGTATTTTCTTGGACAGGGCTGCATTGAGTCAATCAATTGACAAGAAAGAAACTGACGGTGTTGTTCGGGAATTAGCTTTTCTTGCTTTGCCTGCACTTATTGCACAAGCAATTGAACCCCTTGCACAATTGGTAGACACAGCTTACATCGGAAGAATAGGTAATTGTACTAGTTCAGATGAATTTTGGACTTCCAAATAGTTAAGCCGGATGATCCAGAGAATGTAAAATGCTATGCATTTTAATACTTTATGCTTTTCAAATTTGCTCGAAAACAATTTCCGGTGCCACATCTTCATACAAGCATATGACTTTCTTTTACACCAATTTAAGCTAAGCTTGGTAGCTAATATTGATGGATTGAGTTTCAAAAGCTTGAAACACACTTTTTTTTTTCCCCAAGTGATTGACTTGAAAATTTTCTTGATGTAGATACGACCTTCGAAATATTTAAAGGCACATCCAGATGTAGTTTTTTTTTATAGCGTGTGTTGGTTGTATTTTTATCTTAAAATTGGTGATCCTAACTATTAAAACAATCTATTAGCATAACATGGTTTACAACGTGATAATATTCCTTTTGTCTGTGAAGGTGCGGTAGAGCTTGCAGCCGTAGGCGTATCTATTTCAGCATTTAACATGGTGTCGAAAGCGTTCAATATACCACTACTTAATATGACAACTTCATTTGTAGCGGAAGAGGTTTCTTTGAGTAAATCTTCCAGAGAATTCGTATCAAGTCAGGCAGTTGGTGCAACAGATGTAACTGCAGGTATGGTCTATACCTGAGTGTAATTCTTCTAACGAAATGTATATACAAAGCTACTGTCTGGTCATGGACAATTTGAAACCTCTAGTTTGGTACTGGGTTGTTGGGACTGCTATGAAGGGACATTACCTAAATGGGTTCCTAACTGATAACTACTTAAAGGGTTTTCTCTATATGCTGCATTGGGGGCCTGAAATTGTGAAGGTGATGGCAACTAGAACACGCAGCTAATTGGGACTACTTGTGTGTCTTGTCTTTTGCATGCTAACATATTATAATGTGATGCACTTCAAAGCATTGTTAATGGTAGCTCACTCAATAGGTCTTGCACATCTGTCTCATCTGCATCATAAATGCGCAAGTTCTAGCTTTGCTGGTGCTAGTGGTTTCTTGGCCAGCTTGATAAGAGGTGTTAAGTCGGTTCGTAGCAATTATTATTAGTAGTAGTTCACTTGATAGGTCTTGCACGTCCATCTTAATTCTTTCTTGTTCTAAATGAGATGAAGTGGAACTGCGACTTTAGTGAATGCAGAAGTTGCAAACTTTTGCCGGCGCTAGTGGTTTTCTAATTGTCCTGATGACAGGTGTTTGGAGTCAATCCTTACTTGTTCTGCCCGGAATTTTGGCTTAAATAGGCTACTTTTTTTGTCCTTTATTCAAGTTAAACAGACTTTTAGACCTGTAGTAGGAAACTTATGCAAGGTAGCCCCCAGCTATCAACGGTGGTTATTGGGTGTTCACATTGCAAAGCTATAGATGCAGGCTTGAAATGCTAAAAGCCCCATTCCAATTTCGGTGTCAGCTCTTTGTTAAGGAGGAAATGCCATGAGATTTGAGGCCAGAATAAGGACATGTTGCACGCATCTTTGTTGCATTTGAATTTTCAACTAATGTTAATTTGCAATGCAACAGAAAATGGGAGCGCCCTGTCAACTGAAAGAGGGACTAATGCACGTGCTGGCAAGCTAGCATTACCGGCGGTTTCATCTGCTTTGATTATCGCAGCTTCTGTTGGCGTTTTGGAAGCTTTGATATTGGGTGTTGGTACACGTTTTGTCTTGAAAGTGATGGGAGTAACTCAGGTAGTTACATAATTACATTTGAAGTTATTACTTCTTAAGTCAGTTTGCATGTGAACACATAATAGATTATAGATTGGTAAGGCTATTTTATTATGTTTGCGGCTCATGAATATAATGGCTAAGGAGCAGGGATGCTGTTAAAATCTTGTTATCTTCAGCTGGTAGTCTAGATATGGTTGTTTCATTGACAGAATCAGTTCAGTTATAGATATTGGCGTCAAAGTACACTTCTGAGCTATAGGTAAAGAGACCTTATAAACGTGACAGTGTTTGCTCCATCTTGCATATACACACAGTAATAGAAAACAAAAACCTTAATAGAGATTTGACGTGTCCTAACACAGTTTGAATAGCTGATGGAAAGCTCGACCTGAATATGTCTTATCTAGAATATCTCGACCTGAATATGTAATTGACTGCTAAACTATTTCTGACATGTTTTTCTTATGCATTTGAACATTCTGTGGGTTTAAGAATGCTTGGTCCGTGATTAAGTTATGGATAGTTATAATTAACAAAACTAGGATCCAACTGTTTGTACAGGCATCAGTTATGCAAGCTCCAGCAGTGCGTTTCTTGTCACTTCGGGCAATTGGTGCACCTGCAGCAGTAATCTCTTTAGCTGTACAAGGTGTTTTCCGTGGGCTTAAAGACACGTCGACACCACTTTATGCTACAGGTAGCTGCTTTTAGGATGAGTTGATATTAATTTTGCTAGAATTTTTCATAACATTTTGCTGGTTGCAGCCATAGGAAGTTTTGTAAACATACTGCTGGACCCCATTTTGATATTTGTTTTCCAATTTGGCATTACTGGAGCAGCTATTGCTACAATCTGTTCACAGTAAAGTTCCGCTCTATGCATGTCTATATATCCCTGTTCGTCCTTGTGTCATACTTCATCTAATATGACGGTGTTTTATTAGGTACCTGATCATGGTTTTGTTGTTGTGGCGGCTGAATGAACGAGTTCTGCTTCTTTCGCCAGACTTCCATAGCTTGCAGTTGACGAAATTTTTGAAATCAGGTGACGTGTGAAACCAAATTGTTAAGAATTTTTTTTGCTCTGTGTATTTAATGGACAGAGCTGCAATTTAGTTTGAGAAATCTGGGCTGATAACTATCTGGAAATTGCCCAGGTGGTCTTCTAATGAGTCGCACATTATCTGTTGTGACACTTTTCACTTTAAGCGCATCAACGGCTGCTCGTCTAGGAGCAGTTTCCATGGCAGCACATCAAATAGCCTCACAGACCTGGTTAGCAGTTTCATTGCTGTCAGATTCGCTGGCACTCGCTGTACAGGTTAGTTCTCTTACTTACAAGCTGGCATCTTTTGGTAGTCTAAATGATTGGATCTGTTTACTTTCTTGAATAATAGCTCCACACTCAAGTTACAACTTGATGATAAATTGAGTAAGTACAGTGGATCAATGTATGCTTGCCCGAAATACTGTTTTTGGGCCGGGAGAGCCAATTTTGGCTGGTTGATGCATCGATTTGCGAAACATGGAGGAGAGAAAGGAGACAACTGATGCTGGGAACAATGGCTTAAATTTAACAATAAAGAGTCCTTCCCTTTGTGATGTTCCTCTCTTGATGGAAAGATAAATCTAGGCTATATGTGCCATTTCCTTTTCAGTTAGGTTCGAAAGCAAGAGGTCTTATGGTAAGTCCCATCGCTGAGTGTAAAATTGGAGGGGGAGCCCAATGTCATATAATTATTTAGTGATGGAGTGGAGGGCATGTAAGTCTCCAATGCTTTTGAAAGTGGAGATGTGGTCTGAGGTTGTAGGCCGTTCCTGGTCTTGTGACAAGAGAGGTGAGTTGAGTTTTTAGACGACTATGGTCCTTTTCGCCAGTTGTATGATTAAGGAACTTCAGACCCTTCCCATTTCATATAAACTGGGACCCATATGTTTGCAGGCCATAATTGCAAGTGCAGTAGCCAAAAAAGAATATGGACGCATCAAAAGCGTGATAGCCCGTGTTTTACAAGTATGTATTATGGCTAGGTGGATTATGATGTAAGGGGACTGACATGTCTTTTTAACAGCTCTCTATGGCACTTGGACTTCTAATGGCTCTAGGACTCGCTTTCTGCAAAGGTATACCTCGGCTTTTTACAAATGATCCTCAAGTGTTGCAAGCTGTGGCGCGTATAATGCCTGTAAGACTGTATCACAGAGCAATATTCTGTATGTTCAATTTTGTTTTAAATTAACTTCCTTAAAATGTCACCAGTTTGTGATCATCACACAGCCGATCAATGCTCTCGCATTTGTCTTCGATGGTATTTACTATGGTGCATCCGATTTCTCGTATGCTGCATACGCAGCGGTAATTCTGCTTATTCAAACTTCTTATTTATCTAAACACATACCACTTTGCACCTATTTGACTCTCCTCACTTTTATGTTGGTTCCTTACAGATAGTAGCTGGTATTGCCTCTTCAGCCTTTCTGTATTTGCAACCTCATAGTTGGGGCATGTCTGGCGTATGGCTTGGGCTCACTGCCTTTATGTCTTTGCGTATGTCTGCAGGATTTTTCAGGTAAATAGCGTAGAATGCTCGACTTTATATGCACTCTACCTTATAGAATTATAAAAAAAAGATGCCAAATGACGGATGAGCAATCAAATGCTACTCTGATTTTGAAAGATGAAGAAATCATGAGAACAGGAGAGAAGTGATGATCACACACAACACAAATGAAAATATCATCCATATCAGCACATATAATGACACGGATACAGGATTAAGGTACAGATTATGTTTTAGCTTTAACATCCCGATTACAGTGATGTTTTGTCTGAACTGCACTGGATGATCAGCCTCCCATACAGTTTCAATTGAACTTCGGCCAGACCAGGGGGTTCAATAAACCCATTTGCCATTGCTCCTTTGCGGGTCAGTGTTGCGAATGGATTAGTTACATGTCTGAACAGACTTGTGCGTCGAAATGTTGGTTGGCAGATGATACTTGCCATATTTAGCAGTGACATCTGTAGCCAGTTCCACAACCCCTGATTTATCACTTTACAGTTTTCATAGGGTGCATATAGGTGAGCCAGCAAATCGCCACCTGTCCCCCATTTGCACATGGCTATAAGTTGGTGCATCTGTTGCGCTTAAACTAACAGTGATGCCTATCTCAATATGCTAGCTGCCAAAACATGAAATCCATACTCTGCATCTAGGTCATAGTTACGGAACACTGCTGTTTCCACCATTAGCAAGGCCACAGAAGAAAATCCGTTGCCGCAACCGTATATGTTGATGCAAAAGCTGCTGTTGGGCAAAGTGGCCGTGGCAAAATGTTCGTAAAAGCATGCCCGTTGCGTTATGTCCCTGCTTGTAGTGAATTCCAAGAGTCTTCCAATCTGGCGGGTATGCAAGAACCCTTTTATCTGCTCTCCAGCAAATGAGCTCAATGATGTAGGCGGCAACCACATGAAGCCCAGCGATGAGACAAGCCTGTGGGAATGGCATAACTGTGCTCGCAGTGCTCTTAAATTTTCTAACCAAAGCAGCGAGGCGATATTGAAAAGCTATATCTGGCAATGTCACACTCAAATAGATCGAACCCCCCCCCCCTCC